>JACEGR010001160.1:0-185920 GCA_014170235.1 Listronotus bonariensis
TAACACGCTTTTATTAGCTTGGGTTGTAACTATCATCATCTATCTATCTATCTATGTAACGGAATCTTTGAGCCTAATTTTTACCAACTTCCAGCGATTCAATTTCTTTGAAACTTTGCACACGTATCAAGGACCGATGACAATGCAATAATTTAAAAACAGTATCCCGTTATCCTGATTAGGACCGCCAGGATAAATAAATTCCTTTTACAGATCCTCTGTGTCTCTTGACAAAATGGCGAAGGAATTTTTTAGTGAATAAACTGGAGCATTTATTTTTAAAAACTAATTGATATATCGAACTAAAAATGAAAAATAAATAATAGTTTAAAAACTAAAAACACGCTTTTATATGCAACCGAACTAAAATTAGAAAATAATTTTTCATTACAAAGAGTTTGTCACTTCAGAATAAAAGCGTGGGGTGCTTAATATATTAAATGTTATAATTATTCTATTTGCAAATATCTATGAGGGAAAAGTTATGAAAATAGTAAAATGCACCCCACGCTTTTACTCTGAAGTGACAAACTCTTTGTAATGAAAAATTATTTTCTAATTTTTAGTTCGGTTGCATATAAGAGCGCTGCTTTTTTAGTTTTTTTAAACTATTATTTATTTTACATTTAAAATATAAAAAATTTAAAAATAAGATTCCTACATGTCTGAAGCTGTTTTTTTAAAGGCTTTATTGAAATTTTACAATTAAAATGTAGTTGGCCCTGTCGAATACGTAAACTTAATAATTTAGGCTCTGTTAAAAGATAAATTATATTGCAGATTGTTTACTAAGTGTATTTGCAACACATGTTGGCTTTAAACCATGTAACACCTTAACGTGGACCACGTTGGATAATCTGCCACGTTTAGATTTTTAAATTACAAAATGATCCTAGAAAAATGGATTGGCATACTTTTTTTACCAATTTTAAAAGTGAAAAAACATACAGAAAAATATAATTTATTAAATTAGTTGAGGCATTTTATGGTAAGAAAACCTATTATAAAACATGATATAAGTTAAAATGTTATTAAACTTCCTTTCTCTTTTTTTTTCAAATTTACATTTAAATGTTTGCACAATAACTTAGATTTCCCAACAAAAGTTCAAACACGGTTAATGTGATTTTTATTTGGTTAGGCGAATAAAGTAAAGCAAAAGCTATTACCATAGAACTTGCTTTGTCGTTTTTAGGCAAATTTGTATATTTTATCTTTTACTTTCTAAAGTAAAATAACTATACTTGGCATTCTTTACCTGGCCCATTATTTTCCCAACCTGCACCCATAAGCCGAATGCCAATATTGATTTTTGGGTTAACGATAAGCAGACGCGATGTCCAAAACACGTTTTAAATTAGTTTAACGATAACTTTGTTTCTATATGTGTTCAGCATTTTGGCGGTTGCTATACAGGGTAGATCAAACTGAAGTGGACACTATTGATAACTTCTTTATCAATATATACATAGTCGGTTAAATTAGAGAAGTAGTAGATTTTTTGGTAATTTTCTGAAACCCTGCAGCAACTCCGATTTTAACGAAATTTCGGTATACGTGGTTTTTGGGGCGCTGATCATGAATCTGAGAGATTTTTTTGGCGGAAACGTTTTGTTCCCGAGATATTCATCATCAAAGTTTAAATTTGAACTAAGCTTATTTTCACTATATTCCCCCTTCTTTTTGCACACAATTCTTGATTTAAAGCTAAAGTGTCACAAAATATTTGATTTTCACCTGTTAAACGTTGCATTAAATTGCGTGGCTTTTCTTTGATAATGCGGCAAACCATACATACACATAGGGCTTCATGGCACACTGGGATTGAAATGATTCAAAGTATAGCTATGCAATTTAATGCAAAAATAATGTAAAATACGTAAACAAACGGGGTTTTAAAAGGTGAAAATCAAATATCGTGTGCTACTTTAGCTTTAAATCAAGAATTGTAATTGCAAAAGAAGGGGGAATATTGAAAAATAGGATTAGCTTAAAATTTCAAGTCTGATAATGAATATCTCAAGAACAAAATGTTTCCGCCAAAAATTCTTTTAGATTCGTGATTAGCGCCCCAAAAACCCACGTAAACCAAATTTCGTCAAAATCGGAGTTGCTGCAGGTTTCTAGAAAATTTCCGATTTTTTTCCACTGATTAACGCACTGTCACAAAAAAAAACCATTGAACATCGGGTTGATTTACTGTAAAAAATGCTTTTTTTTAATAAAACACTTCCTATTATTCTATTGTCATTCAAAGATCTATCAAAGAGCTTTTAAAAAAGTCCATATTTGAAATATCCAATTTTCTATAGTTTCGGAAATATGGTCATCTTCAGGAATTAAATAGTAAACTGGTATTTTTTAAATAAAACACCCTGTTTATTGCATTACCATTAAATATATATTTTGAAAGAGCTTTAACTTTTTATATATATATATATATATATATATATATATATATAGATAGATATATATATATATATATATATATATATATATATAATATATATATATATATATATATATATATATATATACATATATATATATATATATATATATATACATATATATATATATATATATATATATATATATATATATATATATATATATATATTTGGAAATATGAACATTTTATATCTACAACTCTAAGCCATATAGAAGGAATAGTTTAAAAATGTAAATTCGGTGCTCTTTGATAAGAAAAAAATGACAAAAAAATTTAAAGCAAATAAATCGGCATGCTTGTCTTCTCGGCCGCCTTTGCTATATTTCTTTTATGATATGCCGGTTGATGCAGCTGGTCATCGCACTATGGGATAGAAATAAATATTTTTGGTCAAAATTCTGAAACTTAACAATCTAACTTAAAATAAAGTGCTTTTTACTGGAAAAATATTATAAATTATTACAAATGCTTATTGGAAACCTAAAACTTATTATATGTTATTATAAATTTACACCCCCTTAACATTATTATTTTTCATTGTACAAAATAAACTAAAATGTCAGCTTATTTGGTTAATTCGGTAGTATTCTAATCAGTAATCCGATGATTATTATCTCATATGATATACAAGGTACGACAATAGGTATGATTTTTTAAATGGAATACCCTGAATATTATATCACCACCAAAAAATCGTTTAAAATGCTTTAAAAAATACCACATTTGATGTGTCTATCTCAATTAGTTTCGAAATATGACCATCCAAATCTAAAAATAATTTTAAATTATTCTTAGAAGCGTAATAAAAATACATCTTCCCAATTTTGTTTATTTTTTAACGTATAAAATAAATAAAAACACTGTTTTGTTGGGTAGATTCAGTAGAATCCATATCTTTCATCAGAATGCTTTTATCTTTTAGGATATACAGTGTAGGACAAAACATATTAAATTTTATAATGGAAAACCTTGTAAATTATAAAAAAATCTTGTATCTGTCCTTACACTCAGAAGTAGCAAAAAGTAGGAAGGCAATTGTAAGTACAAAAACTGATAAAGAAAAAAGTAAAAAAATCTTTGACAAAAGTAGCGAGACTTCGCGAGACTGCATCGGAAACACAACAATAGCTCTTATTATTTAAACTATTTTACTTTTTTAGTAAACAAGGCTAATAATAAACTAAGTAGATTAAATGTTTTATAATTATGTTTTACTTAAAATACATTTTCAAGTTTCTTATAACCCCAATAGAAGTCGTCATATCCTTTTATAATTTTGCGTACATGTAGTTTGGAGTATCTACTTTGAAATACACAGCATGAGCCAATTAAAATTTCAAAGTTGCTTTTTGGCCAAAATAATGGATTTCTATCCCATAGTGTATCGGCGCGTCGCTGTAAAGGATAGCGGCGCCTTTGTATAAAATAGTCCGATTGCAGGCGGCCTTTTTTGTTTTTTTGTATTATTTTCAAAGGGTACCGAATTTGCGCTTTTAAAATGTTCTTAGTATACCTAAGCACTAACGTTGGTGTGTGTGTGTGTGTGTATTTGCGTTTTATGGCACTGGATAAAACCAACTGGCCAGCTTCCCTTTTTTTTTTTTTGACATTGTTCAGGATCACTGAGATAGCGGGATAGTCGATAAAATTATTAAAAATTGGATATATCACCTGTTAACTTTTTTTAAAGCTTTTTAATGAATCTTTAAAATAGTAATATATAATATTTTTGAAAGAAAAGTATAATTTTTCAGTTTTGCTGTTGGCAGCACATTTATCAGCGAAAAAATATTACTACTTCTCTAATTTAACCGACTTAGTATCTTTAATACAAAAGAAGTTAGCAATATAGTTCCGACTTAAGTTTGCCTCAACCTGTATATTTTTTGTAGATTAGAAGGTAGTGTTTTTTGCCTCTTTATGATTAACTTATTTTTTAATGGTATTACTTTAACTTTTACTTTATTTACTTACCTGCAAGAATTGATTTGTAGAATATTTAAAATGGGCGTCACATGTTTCAAATTCTGAAGTAATGCGCTTGATATAGTTTGAATCAACATTTGATGCGCCAAAATACCAACCACCAAGTTTCTGAATGGCACCCTTATTGTATACAAATCAGGATTAAGCAAAGTGTTGCAATCAAACGGATACAGGAGAAAAACGTAACTTCTATCATCAATAGTAATGCTTTTTCGCATTCGCAGGTTTTCCCGGTACATTTCCCACAGTTTCTTTGGAACGGCATAAGAAAAACTTGCTGCGCTAGTTCATACAGTCTTTCATTCTCAGCTACACTGCTATCTTTCCTTGCTGCCACCTTCACTGTTGCCAGATCACCGTAAAAGCTATCTGAGTTTTCTTTAAATGCTAAAAGTTAGTTGATATAATGGACAAAGACTGATATAGCAAGCCCTGTGTAAGGCTGTCACTAAGATAGTCCATTGGTGTTCTGTTAATATTTTTCCTACACCCAATATCACGTGACGTAAACAAGAAGTGCCCAATCTGGCAACGTTTTCGCAAGGTTGGGCAATGCATTCGATGAGAATTAGTAAGAGTTGTTTTAATGCCAATGTTGCAGCTGGGTTCTCCTTTTAATATTGTCTTCACCCTAGGATTAAGAATGTAAAAAAACAAATATCATTAGGTTAGAGCGTTGTTTTTAAATTATTAACAATATAATTAATTAAAGATATTTATGGCTAAAAGACAGCCGACCGTTGGCACGGTACTATTTTGTTGTGTCATCTCATCAACAAGGTTTAGATGTGTACTAGAGATGGACTGAAAAAAGTAATGCGTCGAGTTAATTTTATATTTGTTTTTAAGTATGCCAAGCCTAAGAAATTGTTAATAGACCAAGAAGCATCATCCACATCAACCGCAAGACCGAATAGTTGTGGCAAAAAGACGATGATTTGTGTTTCGTGGCAGCCTGGTCTGTTATAAGCTGTTAAAACCTGGAGAAATAGTTAATAGATTATGTTATTAATAACAAATGTAAACCGTTTGTTGCTTAATAAGAGGCCAAAATACCGAAGGAGGCAACACAAAGTAATTTTTCTTCGTGACAATGCTCCATCACATAAGCAAAAATAGGTTCGCAACACATTGGAGGTGCTCAGCTGGGAAGTTCTGGTTAGCTTTTTCTTTATTCACCAGAATTGGCTTCTTTCGATTACTACTTATTATTCGTCGATGGGTCCCAGACTTGCTAAGTAGCGCTTTAAGTCATGGGAAGATATAAAAAGTAGTTTGATAAATATTTAGCTGCAAAAGGAGAAGATTTCTACTGGCGTGGTATTAACAAAGTGTTTGTCAGGAAAAGAAATGAAAAAATGAATTAAATAGGTGTGGAAATTAGTTTTATTAAGATTTCTTTTGTAACTTGGCCAAATTTAAAGTTTTTTTATAGAATATAGTATAATAATATATCATAGGAAAAAAAATGTGGCAAAACATTTCGAATGGATGAATGTTTGTTACTTGGCAATTTCGTAAATAACAATTTTAACAAAATTACGAGCTATTAAGCGAGTGGTCTGGAAAAAATATCATAAACGAAATTATCAAAAAGCAACAAACTTAAATAAAACCAGAGAAATATTTTGTCTGGAATTTGTTTTCTTAAATTTTAATCGACAAGACTATTTTACGAAAATATTAAGCTCCTCTTCAAACTTTGATTTGTATATCAATCAACAATCGTTTTTCCCTTTTTAACTTTAACCTAACTAATTTTTTTGCTAAAATACCGTTATGTTGGTGTTATGGTCGGTGAAAAACCATTATACTGGTTTTTTTCAAGTAGGAGCAGTTATAATTTTTGTCAAAAGAAAACAGGAGATCGCTATGACATTTTGCCAGTGTAAAACACCCTAAAGACCGTGAGACAGGTGCAAAATTTTGTCAGTTATTTTATTTCAGTCCATAACTCGTAAAATGCTTCAGGAGGGTTGTACATGCATCGTCGTGAGCATCAGCTGCGTCTCCTATGATGGAATTGTACAGGGTGCTCCAAAAAAGATCCATATGTAAATTGTGTTTTTTAAAATGGAACACCCTGTATATTAGTTCATTTTTAAATTGTAGCAATAAAAATAAAGTAAATTTTATTAGCGATTTCTATACCAAAAATGTAAGGTTTTTTAGATATTAAGGATTTTTTAAAAAATATTGTCAAAAACAAAATTTTAATATATCCTACCTTACCGACGCCGACGGACGCTTGACTTGATATATTTTGTTAGATTGCTAGAATATTAAGTGTAAAATCACCAACATTTAAATATTTTATTTGAAATTATACCAGGTGACCAGAAACTAATATTTAGTATAATATTAATTTTGGACACCCTGTATAATTTAATTTAATGTAGGTGATCGTACAGCTTAAGTACGGTAGGATATGCCGGGCTTGTTGCATTGAAGAGCGCGGCCATAACTTGGGTGGGCGACCGGGTGTCCGCCGGTTTTGGGCGACAGCACGCGGTGTTCTGCTCGGGGGTTAACGGATGGACCGAGCATCCATCCAAGGTATGCAGTGAATGACGTGGAAATGGGAAGGAGGAGAAGGCACAATAAGCCTCTAGACCTCAGCGCACCACCTAGGAGGGTGATGGTCGAACCTAGGTGGAAGACCCCAAAAGGGCGAAAAAAGAAGGTAGGATATAATAAAATTTTATTTTTGTCAGGAATTTTTCCTCTTCCTGAATATTCTAAAAACCTTACATTTTTGGTATAGGTGTCGCTGATAAAATTTACGTTATTTTTATTTCTACAATCCAAAAACTTAACTTATATACAAAGTGTTCCATAAAAAAACAGAAGATTTAAATTGGATATCAGCTGACGCTCACAACAATTGATATACAACCCCTTTGAAGCATTTTACAAGTTATGAACTCTGAAATGCTTGTTCACGAAAATCTGTCGCTGGCTCACGGGCTACTAGTGAAATCGTACTCTTAAAATCTGCATTACATTTACTCACCTGTACTTGATACAAATAATCGACAACTAATTCACTGGCTAGTCCACAGCAGTGTTTAAAATTTTGCCAGACCTCTCCGGATCGTTGGACCTTAACATTTTGTCTTAACCAGTTTTGAACCATGGGCAAGAGGATGTGATTGATACAACAGAATCCAAAATTGACTCCAGGATTCGATATCAAATCTCTTAAGAGTTTAAATAGCGTTTCAATTACGTAGGGTTGGTTTTTAGGTGCTGATAGCATTATGGCTGATGATAATCCATCTGAAAATCAACAACAAACTAAATAAAATATATCCGACGAAGAATTGCGGTGATTGGTGGGTTAAAAAAATAAATATAGATGAAGGCTATTTGTCGAAACGTCAAAGTAATAAAAATGTATGTAATTTTTTAGAAAAATGTACAATGGTTTTATTTAGGATTAATATGCCCAAGAATAAACATATAATTATGAACAAAAAATCTTTCTGATCAAAGTATATCAGTTATTGTGGATTGCCACTCTTCTTACTTTACCAAAATTCTTCCCCCATCAACGACCTTATCTTTTCCACAACTAATTCCATTCATAGTTTTGCCGACGATAGTACCATTCACTTCAGTTTTCAGGTTCTTAAACCAATCTCTAAGCCTGATTTAAAGAGCAAACGCAGCTTGACTTTATACCTTTTTCTCGGGACCTTATTTTATTTTGGAATAAGGCGCCATAAATTTCGTCCATTTTTGTATCCCAAATACAAACAATGTTCTTGGTCGCGCAAAAATCAAATACTTACCCTTTTAAGCAGCAAGTTTTTCAGAGTAAAGTCACATTCAATTTGGTGAGCGTCACATTGGAGAAAAACCTTAACGGACACAAACTCGTTGTATCTATAGCCAGCCAAATTTAATAAAACTTGGATTTCTCATTCAAACAAAAAGGTATTTTTCCCCTTCTAGTTTATACACTTTGTATGTATCCCAAATTTGACTTCCTTTGTAATCTTATTCCCATACCTGGGAAATGGCGTCCCCCTACAACCCCCATTATTCTAGATTCCATTACAAAAAGAGCTGTTTGCCTTATTAACGATCTTTTACTTACAAATACTCTTCTTTTTCTCGCCCATGGTCGGGCTGGACAAGGGATCTATCGCTTATTTTATAGGTATTTCTGCGCCTTCTGCTCTGAGGAATTGTCCATTATAACTCGACTTGCAATTTCCAACACGTAAACCCCTCGTGCCGCACATATGCATCCCTATACGCTCCAACTGGACATTTTTTCCGAACTTCCTACTGTTTTCGTTCTATTATTCTTCGAATTTCTAGAATGTGGAATCTGCTGCCAGCAGAAGTATCTTTTCCTTCCTTACCCCAAAGCTTCAAGTATTTAAGTCACGTGTCAACAAACTCCCTCTTAGCTCACCTAAGACGCCCACGGTACGTTAGTATTTAGGCTTTCAGCCTTCGTGGATGGTCCGAAGATAAAAAAAAACCTTAACAGCTTAAGAGTAGATGACCATAACCTTAGATATGATAATACGTTTCATATTATTATTAACAAGCTGACACATTCGATTGAAATGTTAAAAGGGTATCAATTTCAAAATAATCTACAGATGTGGAAACGAACTGGCCGACCATAGGGAATTAAAAGCATAGGAAATATTCAAGGTGGGATGTGAGTTTTTCGTGTCGCCGTTGGACAAACGACAGAAGCGTTGTAAGCCAACAGCCCCTGATTTCGTTCTGCGAATCGGCGCACTTTTTAGCGGTGAATTTTAAGAGAGTACATAGCAAATTAGTGGAAGAAATTCAATGCATAATTTGCCTATGACAGACGGTTTGATTTTGCATACCATACATAGTCTTACTATTTAAACATTTTACTTACCTAAAAGAATATAGTAAACCTTTAACACACCACCTTGAGTATCCAACTCCGACAAAGTAATCTTTTCTTTCTCGCAGTTTCTAAAGTCAACTTGAGTGCACAATACGCCATAATTAACTTGATCGTTGTCCACTTGACTGAAATTTATAATTTCTGCATCTTTTATATTTGGATCTACCAACTGAGGCTCTGTATCAATGTTAACTCTATGTGAAAGATTAAATGTGGGGCATTTCGGCATGTTATACATCATTGTCAAGATTTCTGCGCAGTTTTGTAGAAGTTTTAGAGATTCGATGCATAAGTCTATGGAGCCTAAAATATATTTGATGGGTTAAAAACCAGAGCGGTCCATCACACAAATTTTATAAAAATGTGTATTGCGTATTCTCGTATATAATCTATATCATAAGAGAGAAAATTTGGCGGCAAAATATTTGGACTGTATGAAAGTTTGTTGCTTTTTGGTAATTTTGTGAATAACAATCTATAAAAATCTGTTGTTGTATGTATTGAATTATTGTCATGAACGAAATTACCAAAAACAACAAACTTGAGTAAAACAAAAGGAATATTTTGCCTAACAATCTTTTTCTCGAATGATATTCGACAAGACTATTTTACGAGAATTACAAGAAAGAAGTTTAACCTTTAATTTACGTATAAATCAACAATATATTTTTGCCCTTGTTACTTTAACCTAACTAAGATTTATAGCTGAAATACCATCATGTTGGCTTTTACAAGGTAGGAGCAGGTAGAAGTTATATCAGTAGAAAACAGGAGATCGCTATGCCATTTTGTCCAGTGTAAAACACTCTAGTAAAATAGTCAGCTGAAATACTATCATGTTGGTCTTATCAAGGTAGGAGCAGGTAAAAGTTTTTCAGTAGAAAACAGGATATTACTGTGCCATTTTGCCAGTGTAAAACCTCTCAGTGAAATAGATCAATAGAAAATAGAAGGTTGCTATGACACTTTGCCAGTGTAAAACACTCTAGTGAAATAGTCGCTGAAATACCATTATGTTGGTCTTATCAAGGTAGGAGCAGGTAGAAGTTTTTTCCAGTAGAAAACAGGATATTACTGTGCCATTTTGCCAGTGTAAAACACTTCAGTGAAATAGTCAGTAGAAAACAGAAGGTCGCTATGACACCTTGCCAGTGTAAAACACTCTAGTGAAATAGTCGCTGAAATACCATCATGTTGGTCTTATCAAGGTAGGAGCAGGTAAAAGTTTTTCCAGTAGAAAACAGGATATTACTGTGCCATTTTGCCAGTGTAAAACACTTCAGGGAAATGGTCAATAGAAAATAGAAGGTTGCTATGACACTTTGCCAGTGTAAAACACCCTACTGTAAATAGTCGCTGAAATACCATCATGTTGGTCTTATCAAGGTACGAGCAGGTAGGAGTTTTTCCAGTAGAAAACAGGATATTGCTGTGCCATTTTGCCAGTGTAAAATACTCTAGTAAAATAGTCAGTAGAAAACAGAAGGTTGCTATGACACTTGGCCAGTGTAAAACACTCTAGTGAAATAGTCGCTGAAATACCATCATGTTGGTCTTATCATGGTACGAGCAGGTAGAAGTTTTTCCAGTAGAAAACTGGAGATTGCTGTGCCATTTTGCCAGTGTAAAACACTTCAATGAAATAGTCAGTAGAAAACAGAAAGTTGCATGACACTTTGCCAGTGTAAAACACTCTAGTGAAATAGTCGCTGAAATACCATCATGTTGGTCTTGTCATGGTAGGAGCAGGTAGAAGTTTTTTTCAGTATAAAACAGGATATTACTGTGACATTTTGCCAGTGTAAAACACTCCAGTAAAATAGTCAGTAGAAAACAGAAGGTTGCTATGACACTTTGCCAGTGTAAAACACTCTAGTGAAATAGTCGCTGAAATCCCATCATGTTGGTCTTATCAAGGTAAGAGCAGGTAGGAGGTTTTCTCAGTAGAAAACAGGAGATTGCTATGCCATTTGCTTGCCAGTGTAAAACACTCTACGTGAAATAGTCGCTGAAATACCATCATGTTGGTCTTGTCAAGGTAAGAGCAGGTAGGAGTTTTTCTGGTAGGAAAACAGGAGATTGCTATGCCATTTTGCCAGTGTAAAACACTCTAGTGAAATAGTCAGTAGAAAACAGAAGGTTGCTATGACACTTTGCCAGTGTAAAACACTCTAGTGAAATAGTCGCTGAAATACCATCATGTTGGTCTTATCAAGGTAAGAGAAGGTAGAAGTTTTTACGGTGGAAAACAGGAGATCGCTATGCCATTTTGCCAGTGTAAAACACTCCAGTAAAATAGTCAGCCGAAAACAGAAGTTTGCTATGACACTTTGCCAGTGTAAAACACTCTAGTGAAATAGTCGCTGAAATACCATCATGTTGGTCTTATCAAGGTAAGAGCAAGGTGAGGAGTTTTTCCAGTGGAAAACAGGAGATTGCTATGCCATTTTGCCAGTGTAAAACACTCTTGTGAAATAGTCAGTAGAAATCAGAAGTTTGCTGTGACATTTTGTCAGTGTAAAACACTATAGTGAAATAGTCGAAATAGTATTTTTTTTTGTGATACATACCTATAAGTAATTTTGATGGAAACTCTATATCCTTTTCAAAGAACCCAGGAGATTTTTACTCAAACTACTCGGAGTAGCGGGCAAAGAAATATTAGTTTCTGCGTCTGCATTTTTAATGTGGGACAACATGCACAGGATATAATCCAAAGCAGCGTTTGCAAACACCAAAGTATTATCAGTCGAAAGGAAAATACGAAAAACGTCTAAAATCGCTGAAGCGTTGTTTTTAGCGTTTGCCACTCGGAGTGTGCCGAAAAGCGGTCTCCATCCTGAACAGATTTCTGTTCTGTTAGCTTCCACGAATTCACATAAACATGCCACAATTTGATCCTAAAAAACAAATACTTCTGAAAATGCTTTGTATTTTAACACCGTTAAGCATTAATGTACAAAATTGTCAAGTCTCTATCTTTTTTCTTATAAAATTGTCCCATATGTTTTTTGAAGATTTCTTATAAGATAAGAAGAAAGGTAGGTTAAAGAAATGCTAAGGGCTAATTTAAAAGATATATAAGAAGTTTTTTGTCAAAAAAAATTTTTTAATGCCTTATTTGACATATGTATCTTTATATATATATTTTTATATTCCAAACCCAAAAAATAAGTGTAAATTTAACTTTTAAAGGTATGTCGCAGTTCGGAACATTGTCCGAACTGAAGATGCGGATTTTTATACTAGCGAAAGGTCTTTCTTCAGAGACAGGACCCGTTAAAAGCTTAGTTAGGTTTAACTCTGAATGAAAAGACGACGAATTATATGTTTAATTCACTTGCTCAAGTAAAGAAATTTTACGAATTGGATCGTGAGAGAAAAATATTTTATCAAAACTTGGTTACAGATTATTTCAAAAAAAACATTTTTATAGCGTTAATTTTAATTTTTTTTCAATTATATTAATAAAATAACTATATACTTAAATTTTTTTTATTCCCTAAATAATCAAAGTTTACTAATTTATTTTTTGCTACAATGAAATGTTATTTTATGGCTCCATTATATTTTAAAATACATGTTTATTCATTTTTATGCTATTTTTTATATAATTACAATTTAAGAAATTTTGTATTATTTTCTCACCTATTTCTTATCTCTTTAATTCGAAGTAAATTGGCGGTCCCTTGAATTTCGAGTTATAGAGGTTCGACTATACAGGGTGTTTGGTAAAAAAACTCTTTGTCGTACCGTGTATATCTCCAGAGATAATAAAAATCGTAGTTCTGACTTGAATACTTTAGAATTATCCCAAAAAACTAATATTTTCCATTGTATTGTAGAATAAAAAATTTAAAAAAAGTGCAAGAATGGTGTTAATTTATAACTTTACACCCAAAACAATTGGAATAGAGAAATTCTAAAAAATCGGCAATAGCAGCAATTATTAAGAAAACGTTAAAAAAAGTAAACTGCTGGATTATGAAAAATAAAAAAAACCCTCATGTGCTGTGGGTACATGTAATTTTTAGTACCTGAACATCCAAATCACATAATTCCAGACATAGCAGATTCTCAAATGGTTTTATAAGACCTTCATTAAAATGAAAATGTGGCAACTCAGCTTGTTCGTTCAAAGAGCTGTCACGGCATCATGTATGCAAGTTACTGCTTTCTTCGAAACCACCCTATCTTTATGACAAGCTGCTTGCATAAAGTGTGGACCAACTTAAAAATTATATTATATTATATTATATTATATTATATTATATTATATTATATTATATTATATTATATTATATTATATTATATTATAATATATTATATTATATTATATTATATTATATTATATTATATTATATTATATTATATTATAGCATATTTTACAGGATTGTAATTTTTTACCTATTGACCAAATTTTCATTATATGTATCAACGGCCTTCCGGATTTTATACATTTTAATGTAACTTCCCCAATTCTATGTAAAAGTAGAGTAGGGGAGGTTTCTGTTGAATTTCCAGCTCTTTTTTCCACCATTTCTTCGATATGTTCGTTGAATCTTCATATTTAGTAAATAACTAAAACAATTTTACAAACTATTGAAAAATTAAATTAATATAAAAAAAAATCGTTATCAAAAAGAAACCTGGTTTAATTTTTCCTTTAGCATATTTCAACAAAACATTTTGATTTTTTTTTATTAAAAAATAGGTGTATTATTTTAAAATATATTTTTAAAAGGACAAAATACAGTGAAATTAAAGTAGTCAAAGGAAAAAAAGAATTTACATGCCAACTTATCGATGGAAAAATCTTAAAATAATAAAAGATTATAAGAAAAAACCTGACCTACATTTAAAGATAAATTTGAAAAAACACATTATTATTCTCCCTACAGATAGTAAATAACAAGGTAAGTATATATTTTATCAATTCTTAAAAACACTATAAAGAAATAAAAAAAATGTGGCCTCTACCATGTTAAAAATGCATAATTATTAAAATAAGTAAATTAAAACATTTTTATATTATCGCCTTATCAACATTACCTGTGTATGAGATGCTTTACAAAGTTCAGTTATAAAGCTGCATAGTCCGGGCAGCGACAATCTTAGAGCTGCGCAATGGAAAAGTTCATCCGCTTTTTGCGACAGTGCGCAGCAGACCTTGGCTGCGTATACTCCTCTTAAAATTCCTTGCCCTTGTGCGTTGTTAGCCCCACTTTTTTCAACAATGTCCGCTATTGTGGTTTCACCGGAGCTGTTTTGGTCGCATGAGTATGAGCTGTGTAGAAAACTATATACGTCTACACTAAAATGAGTGAAGAACTTACATTAATTTAATACAAAATTTTTATAAACATATTAAATTTATGTAAAATAAGTTTTGTGTAACTACCCATATAACATTTTTTGCCGGCGTTGTACATTTAATTTACTGGCATTGCCAACAGTCTTTAATGGCAAGGCGCGAAAGTGGGCAATTGGCCGTTATTAGGCCACGTGTTGCAGATAATGTGATGGCATCCGTCATTAAAAAGTTATGATGGAAAAATGCGTTTAGGATGATGGCATTCATCATTAATAAGTTATTGGCAAAAAAATGCGTTTAGGATAATGGCATTTATCATTAAATAAGTATTGCAAGTTTTATAAGTTGAATGTCCCAAAAGTTAAATAACATATTAAGAATTTTGTAATCAAAAAAAAATGAGAAAAAAGCAGGAAAACTTCATCAATAAAAAAATTACATAATATAAATTTTTATACCGTAACAATAAACCAAAAAATAAAAATAAAAAGTATGTAATAAAATTAAAAAAAAAAAGATAGTAAATCAAAGAAAACACTTTAAAATAGTCAGTGCCGTATTAACCAGGACTAGGCTACAGCCTAGGGCGCCATGAAAAAATAGGCGCCAGACAGGGGAATAATAGGCGCTAGACAGGAGAGTTTTTAAAAAAGTTTAGGTCGGGTGGGGATTTTGGTGGTGACTAATTTCCCGGTGAATAAGATGTTTTTGGAATGAAATAGGCGTGAAAAGGAGGAAATGACCTTTTTTTATCATCAAATTTTATTTCGGGTGGTGAAGTAAGGCGCCTGGCACTCAAAATAGGCGCTACGGAGGAAAGGACCTTTTTTCTGATCTTCTAAAATTATTTTTGGTGGAAAATAGGCGCACCGGGAATTCTAACCTAGGGCGCCTCAAACAGTTAATACGGCCCTGAAAATAGTAAGTATTTCAGGGACACTTATACTCAATTTTCAGATCCAAAACATAGAAAGAAATATTTTAAAGGAGTTAAATGTCAAAAAAAACTATTAAATATATATATTTTTTTTATTAACACGTCTTTAAAACTTTTAATAAGGTAACTCCCTGATTTCATATAATTTTTTAGGTTACTACAAATTTAAAAGGTTTTAAACAAAATGTTTACAGCTTCTAACAGTCTACTTGAATAACCCGCCTTCTTGACTAGCCATCACCAATTAATTACACAACGCACACTAATTAGGTAATGAATACACTTAATTATGTCTACTAAAAACTCTTTTCTTTAAAAAAGAAACTAAAAGCTAGAAAACCACGTAGAAAACAATTGCACACAGCGGCCAAACAAAAGCAAGGTTGCCTCATCTGTCAAATTGTCAAATCTTGTATTTCGGCTAAGTGGGAAATTTGAATTTATCACCTTCGGTCGAAATCGTCGAAATTAACCTAGCTAATTTTACCATCATTTTATTTTTATTCTCTCAAAAATACATAATAAACATTTTGTTAGACTTAATTTTTATTTGCATGATTTGTATCAATAAAATGTTAGGAAAAGGCCATTTCCTTTAAATTATGTAAAAAAACATAAAATAATGTTGTTTAGCCGCCATTATAAATAAAACAGATCAAAAAATTGCTCGAATGTTAGTTAAATACCAATGTTAATAATATGGTTTGACAAGTATAAATATGCGTTGAAGGTTTGCCTTCAAAAATCCAATATTTATTTGCCTGGTACAAAAAGGCATGCTTTATTTAATGAGGATTGGTATGCCGCCATTTTTGTATGCTTGCCGGCAATTCGCCTGCATGTAAAATTTATTGACAATTGAGTGTTTATTTAGGGTTAACTTTTTAATGATGTTGATGTTTAGATGTTGGCATAATATTGCCACCAATTGCCAATGCTTAACCATCAATGCCAAATAGGAAAAATGTATATTGCCGGCAAATAGTGTTTGTTGGGTATAGTATTTTTATTAACAAAAATATACCGGGTGTTAATCAAGCTATTAAACAAGTCATTGTTTTGGAGTATTAGATGTATTACAATGGGATTTGGTATAGGTAAACGATATGGAAAGAGGAGAGTTTTTTACTTTCCAGCCAGTTCCAGTTTAACTAAAGCTTGATCCAGTTATAAATATTTAAATTAAACACCCTGTATGACTTTTTTATTTTTCTAGAACCAACCCCAATATCGCATCTAGGTGGCTATGATTAGATTGGATTAAAGGTAAGATCCTAAATTAAATTTTGGTAACGTAACTAGCAATTTAAGTACGTTTGTAAAATGTGCCAGAGATAGTCATGTTGCATATTAGTTTGGAATTTTTAGGTTTTTTAGAAAACAAAAAACTTACTAATGACATATGTATGTAGGCTTTATGGGGGTATAAAAATTTATAACTTTATCAATCTTGTAAAATTTGTTAACCCAATTAAAAATAAACTAATAACGTAAGATTTCTTTAAAAAAATTTTTGTTTATTGTTTTATTTTAAAAAAAAGCTTGTCATTAAAAAAATTCCACTTAGCATATTACGTACCAGGTCTCTTCATCACTATTATTAATATTAAAGCTCAATTTTTCCTGATTATCAGATCTTGTTGTGGAAGTAATTATGTTATTTTGAGTATTTTGTGCTACCATTAGCAACTGTGTGGATCCCGTCTTGCTAAATAAAAAGTGCTCTAAGCTCGCAACTGCTACACAAGCACTAAACACATGTGGCCAGCAAGCAGAACTATAACAACCCAATTCCAACCCTAAAAATATATGAATGATAGGTAAATCCTCAAGCTATTTGGATTCTTCACTATAAGATTATTAATTAGATGTTTAAATTATACATGTTTTGCATAGACGTTTTGCCAACTCGATACTATCCATTAGGCTTTAGTGTGTTGAACAGTAGCAGGTAAAGATAAGGCAGAGAAAGCATGCTTTTAACGCCTTCCATAATCACATTGGTATGTGCCCATGATCTCGCCCATCACATTAAAGTACTAATCAAATAAATTTAATTTTAGTATGTCCTTATTAGCTCGTGGAGAAATGTATCGAGGTTGACGTTAAATCCAGAATAATAAAACTTAAGACAAATAACATACTTAATTTTTAAGGCTACAAAATAAAAATACAATAAGTTTTTGATTATCTACAAAATGGCGACCCCAGCTTTGCGATATCTGTCAAAATAAAAAGTTATGATATAAATAAATTTTTAGTTTTAGGTAAAGTGCCCTCTGGCGGTATTTAAAAAAGTACTTTTGTCTTAAAATTTTAGAATCTGCAAAGCTCGATTTGTGTGCCAAATATCAACTGCATTGGTTAAAAAATAAATGCAATATGGCGAAAAAACCAAAATAAAAATTGAACTTTGACGGCTTGTAACTCGTAAACCCTGTATATTGGTTTAAATTTAAAATAAATTTGAATTTAAATATTTAAAAGCAGGTTTTGACTATTAACACAAACATGATGATGTGGTGATGAAAGGAGGAGCAAATGTTGTCTCGCTTTGGAACGTCTCTTTTTCACGTATTGGCAAAAATTGACTAATTAACTTGTCACAAAGTATATAGTAAATACATACTCACCTTTTGATAGTAATACATCTAGTGATAGGGCATGAGATGCAAGTAATTTGGAAGATTGGTTTTTACACGAAGATGTAGAAAGAAGAGCTAGGATACTACTGCTTCGCGTTTGCAATTTTAGAGTATTACTCAAACTGGCAGCCTAAAATTTGAAGAAGGATCTTTGTAAAGATAGTATACGTAAAAAATGCATTAAAACTATGTATGTAAGAATTTTCTAACATGTAAGTTTCAGATTTAATATTTATTATTATGTATGTAAAGAGAGCCACCCACACTCGTATAATTTTTTTTTATCTTTGGACAAACCACGAAGACTAAAAGCCTAAATACTAACGTACCGTAGGTCTCTTAGGCGAGGTAAGAGGGAGTTTGTTGACGGGACGGGACTTAAATACTTAAAAATTTGGGGGGCTCCGTGGGCAGCAGGTTCCACATTCTAGAAACTCTAAGGATAAAAGAACGAACAAAGTGAGAAGTTCGGGGCCTGTCCAGTTGAACCGTATAGGGATGCATACGCGCGGAACCACGAGTTTCTCTGTTGGGAACCGTGAGTGGAGGAACTATACTGGACAATTCTTCAGAGCAGAAGCCATGGAAGTACCTATAAAAAGCGATAGATCCCCCACAGCCCGACGATGGGCAATAGAGGGAAGCATTTCTGTAAGTGAAGGATTATTAATGAGACGAATAGCTCTTCTTTGAATAGAATCCAGAATGCTTACGGTTGTGGGGGAAGCCATACCCCAGATATGAGAACAATACTCCAAGGGAGGTCGGATTTGGGACACATATAAAGTGTATAAATAAGAAGGGAAAAAATACTTTTTGGCTCGAAAGAGAAATCCAAGCTTTTTTGAAGCTGCCGTGGCTATAGATACAATGTGTTTATGCCAGTTAAGGTTTCTTTCAGATGTGACGCCCACAAGATTAAAGGTCTCTTTGCTCTGTAAAACTTGGCCGCTCATAGGTAGAGGATGAGTATTTGGTAACTCTTTTCGCGACAAGGAACATGATTGTGTTTTGGATGCATTAAAGTGGACGAGATTTTTGGCGCCCCAATCCAATATTAAATTAAGATCCTGCGAAAGAGATATCTGCATCGCTCTGCGTTTGTTTTCCAAATTAGGTTTAGTAATGAGTTTAGGAACCTGAAAACTAGAGTGAAGGGTACTATCGTCGGCGAAACTATGAATGGGATTAATTGTGGACGAGAGAAGTCGTTGATGTGAAGAAGAAACAATGTTGGTGCCAGAACTGAGCCCTGAGGTACTCCAGCATTAACTTGGTGAAAGCTTGAAGAATAACTGTCCACAATAACTGATATACGTCGATCAGATAGATAACTAGAGAGCCAAGTACAGAGTTTAGTTGAAAGACCATGGGAGGGAAGTTTATTAAGAAGTGCGGCATGCGAGACCTGGTCAAAAGCTTTGGATATATCAAGAGCAACGATCTGGAACTCACCTAGAAACTCAAGGGATTTTATTCCAGCAGTGTGATACGAAAGAAAGAAGATCTGCTGTAGATCTTTTGTGGCGAAATCCATACTGCCTGTCGTGCAAAATTTTGTGTTTTTCCAAATACTTAAAAATTTGTGAATTAATGAATTTTTCCATTACTTTACAAAGAACTGAGAGAATTGAAATTGGTCTATAGTTGGATGGAAGAGATTTAGATCCTTTCGTGGGAATAGTTAAACACGTGAAGGTTTCCAGCTAACCGGAAAGATACCTGTGTCGTAAGAAATTCGAAAGAGCCAAGTTAAGATTGGTGCAAGTTCTGGAGCACATTTTTTTAAAACGACCGCTGGTATGCCGTCCAGCCCAGACGATTTTTTGGTGTTAAGGGAAAAAAGAATACGCTTAATGTGTTTTACCTTAAAAATAATATCTGGCATTTTAAGAGGAACCGGGGTAACCGCTGGAATTGGATGATTAACGGGAGGGTCAAGGGTTGAATTGGCAGCAAATTGTTTAGCAAATAGTTCTGCCTTTCCTTAACAGTAGGCTACGTCGCAATTTTTTTGCTTCCCTGAATGTATAATATGAACAAAAAATTTTATTGTAATTTGATATAAATATTAGGTTTTAATTTTTCCCTTTTTACTAAGTTTATTATATTTTTTATTGTAATTTGAAAATCAAGGTATAAAAAAATAAGCCATTAAATAAAGTTTATTCTAAATTAAATACATTGCCAACATCTTTCGATTGCTATTCTACTTATTTGTTTTAATTGCCTGAGTATAGGTACTTACATACACCAGAGACAATAATAGTTTTTTCCTACGACCACTTGTGAAAATAGCAAATAGCACACTGATTTCATGCATAGAAAATGGTTATATCACACTAGTGTTGCAAAGTACTTTACAGCACTAGTGTTGCAAAGTACTTTACAACACTGGTGTGATACATATTATGATGTCATTCTAAAAACTGCTATTGGTTTTGCAAGTGACATATTTATTGTAGTGACAGTAAAAAAAACTTTTTATTTACCTTAAACGGTAGAACCCAAATTAGCGAAAATCATCTTATTTTATATTTATTAAAATTTACGAAAAAATAAAAACATAAACAAAAATAGACATAACCACAAAAACAACTTTCACTGACTGGCACAGTGTTGTCAGGTAAGTAGATCAAATTTAAAATCTCCCTTCTACCTTTGAGCACGTACTTTATAGAGGCAGCCTTGCCGCTTGACCGTTCGACCTAAAGCGCCAGAGAAAAAAGCCTATAGATCAAATTCCTTCCTCTCTTTCTTCGTGTACTCAAACAACTAGTTAAATCTTTTTTTAATCCCTAATTAAACCTAAGGCTAATACACACTTTATGAATCCACTTTCTTTTATCCATTCATAAATAGAATCAGACCCTTCCGACGTTGCCAAATGCTTTCCATATTTTGCATAGTAACTGACGTTTGGTAGTCGTTTTTCCTTACTTTAAGGACTTTAGGTTATGCATTTACAATTTTCATATTTTTTATATTTTTTCTTAAAAATATGAGGAAAAACCGTTATTTTTACTTAATTTTACATGTGATGTTCAGTTTCATTAACTCGTTTTACCAATTTTACCCCACCCAGCACCCCTTTTCACTCCCCGGTCCCGTAAGTTTATTTACTGATATTTTTAAAAAACGCAATATTTTGGATATGCACCACTTACGTTTTATTTAGAAGAGTGTCTAAAATATGTAAGAATCGATAATTTTTAAAAAAACCCTTATAATAGCAGAAAACCGTATTAAACTATTAGCGTTATAACCTAACAAAACCATACAATTTTTATTAAGTGAGGGCCTTTTTAAATTCCAAAATGATAAAAGTTATATAATGCTTCTAGGTAGGTGATTTTAGATGTAAAAATATTGTCAAAACAGTATAATATAGCAGTGAGGAAAAGTATATATCACACTAGTGTTGCAAAGTAAATATCACCCTAGTGTTGCATAGTTCTCAATTGTTTTTTATTTTTTCTGAACAGACAAACTTTAATTTTTTTTTTTGGTGAATAATTTGTGGTCGTAGGAAAAACAGTGTACAGTACTCGTGTGAAAATGACTTTCTTACACTCGTGGGTTTGTCGCACTCGGCTAACGCCTCGTGCTACAATATTCCCACTCGTGTGAAATTAGTCATTTTCCACACTTGTAATGTAATATACTATTACGCTAGACGTGCAAAACAATGCTAAATTTTTCATCATAGGCTTGGATTATCGCTTGCTGGGGTTAATGAGTTTAACCTTTATTACTATTGTCATATACAAAATTTAGCGTTTTTTATGCAATTAGAAATGAAAGTTTTAATTTTAAAACTTGTATTTGACCTTATATAAACATTCACTTATCTTTTCAGATTTAAGTTTAAGGTTACCACATAATGCCCCGTTTGAATAAATATACCTTTTTTATTTTAATCTTCTTTCTATGACCTTTAGTTTCCGAGATATTAAAACTTACTTATGGCACACCTAGTATAACTTACCTTATGGAGCCCTTCTAAACTTGCAGTTATAATGTCATCTTTCATTTTTTGTCTATATTTTTGTCTGGCCCTTCTTGCAACTAGCCTACTTAAAGCTGAAGTACCACTCAAGTGTGGTTTTTCCCTTAGAGGTGTCCCTAATACTGATACAACGGAAGACCAACAACACGTTAAGACTCTCCTGGATAATTTTATACCTGCTTCAACTTCAGGACTAGTTTCTGGAGTTCCATGAACTTTCTGAAGTTTTTGCCAGTCTGTTAATAATTGAGAGGGAGATAGACCACCAACATCTAAAACATAGTTAAAGAACAATTATTTTGAGTATAAGAAAATTAAATATGTTTGTACATAATATTATTTTTTTAATAGATATTAAAAAAGTTGTACGAGAAATTTAAATAATTCCCTATTGTCACAATAATATACGAAATATGATCTTCGTTTTTTAATAGGTAAGAAAAAACTCCTGCTTTGCATGTTCTTTACCAGGACCCTCTTTTTTGACGCGTTTCGCCTTCCTCACAAAAACTTGTAAAATTGGCTGTATGGAGTTTATGGTAAACAACACAGAAATTAAAGATGTTCTTATAGAGAAACGCATCAGTGGGGAGAGTTCTGCTGGATTACATTAAAAGCACGTATTATTTTCTTAACTGCCAAAAAACGAAGATAACATTTTGTATTAAAAAGTTGTTTATTTTTTTATACAGGGTGCCCACGGATGGGGTTAATAAGAGGACAAGTTGACCAAAAATTTAATTTTTCGAAAAAAAGTCATTCTTCATAAAAATTTTAGCTTGTAAAAAAAATTGAATTTACGAAGAGAAAATGTTTATTTTTATATATAATGTTTGCAAAAACTTAAAAGTCATGATTTTCTCCAAGAGTAAAGTATAGCCATTGGCATTAAATAAGATATATCATAAAAGTTATCAAGTCCTCATTGACTCCAAAATTTTATTTCGCAACTTGTGGGTGCCTTTTTGCGCTGATAGGAGAACAAAGCGGAGCGGTATGATAAAGGGTTTTTTTATATAAAAATAAGTGGCGGTATTGTGTTTATATTTTTATGGTTTTTCACTTGTTTATTTCTATGACTATACCTTTAGTTTTTATTTTCAAAGAAAATGTCATTAAAAAAAATTGTTTAGGAAAAAGTTTGTAATTGGTAAAAAATAATAATAAAAAGTTTTATTAAAATCCATAATTTGGCAAAAACATATTGATTAAATTCATCTACAGCTAAAAAATTGTATTGTGTAGGAATTTGATGGATACGGGTGTAGCAAACTGTGACCGTAGTTTTTTATGTCATTTTACTTAAAAATTTAAAATAATTAATTTTCGATCACTTCAAAATTAACATGGAAATTGATACTCCTGTAATATTAAGAAAGTCATTTAAAATGCTATTCTACATACATTTTCTACATGATATTTTGCTTAAAAGTAAAAGACTAAAGTAGTTTACTGTTGAAAAAAATAATGTATTTTAAGTTTTGTGCAAACCCAGAAAATTAACATTTTCTCTTCGTGAGTCATATTTTTTTACAAGCAAAAATTTTTTTCAAAAAAAAAATGAGATTTTTGTCCATTTGTCGTCTTGTAAACCCCATCCGTCGACAGTCTGTAGATGGCTTCTACAAAAGCTTTGTACTGGGTTTTTAGATTTTTTACTGAAGAAAAAAATTGCATTATATTTTTAAATTTTTACAAATCAGGTTAAGAAAAAAGTATAATCAAACCTGTTAAAAGATTTATTAGAGCTGGCTGTTGTCTATTTTTCGGGTCATAACCAGCAGACAACAGTAATGATTTGGCAAGTACGTTCTGATAAAGTTCACACAACCAAGTAGCAGAAACATACACCAAAACACCACTTCCATGAATTTCCTCTACAAATTGAGCTTCTGTTATGGGCACAGCAACCTGTAAAAATTGGTAATTAAAAAAAATATTGCACTAAAATAATACTTAGCTTGTACAAACTATAATTGTCTTTGCTTGTACTAAATAATATTTAACTCTTTTTTTTACTTTCTTTCGTTGTTTCATTACTACCTACTTCTAGAGGTATTTTACCAAAATTACATCATTATTACGATTTTTAAGTACTTAGAAAAATACAAAATTTTGCATGACAGGCAGTATGGATTTCGCCACAAAAGATCTACAGCAGATCTTCTTTCCTTCGTATCACACTGTTGGAATAAGCCTCTTGAGTTTCTAGGTGAGTCCCAGATCGTTGCTCTTGACATATCCAAAGCTTTTGACCAGGTCTGGCATGCCGCACTTCTTAATAAACTTCACTCCTTGACCCTCCCGTAAATCTTTCAATTCCAGCTATTACTCCAGTTCCTCAAAAAATGCCCGATATTATTTTTAAGGTAAAACACATTAAGTGTATCCTTTCTTCCCTAAACACCAAGAAATCGTCTGGGCTGGAGGGCATACCATCAGTCGTTTTAAAAAAATGTGCTCCAGAACTTGCACCAATCTTAACTCGGCTCCTTCGAATTTCTTACGACACAGGTATCTTTCCGGAGAGCTGGAAAGCTGCACGTGTTTACCCTATTTCCAAGAAAGGATCTAAATCTCTTCCATCTAACTATAGACCAATTTCAGTTCTCTTAGTTCTTTGTAATTAGGTAATGGAAAATTTATTAATTCACAAATTCTTAAGTATTTAGAAAAACACAAAAGTTTGCATGACAGGCAGTATGGATTTCGCCACAAAAGATCTACAGCAGATCTTCTTTCCTTTGTATCACACTGTTGGAATAAGTCTCTTGAGTTTCTAGGTGAGTCCCAGATCGTTGCTCTTGATATATCCAAAGCTTTTGACCAGGTCTGGCATGCCGCACTTCTTAATAAACTTCATTCCTATGGTCTTTCAACTAAACTCTGTACTTGGCTCTCTAGTTATGCTGGAGTCCCTCAGGGCTCAGTTTTGGCACCAACGCTATTTCTTCTTCACATCAACGACCTTCTCTCGTCCACAACTAATTCCATTCATAGTTTCGCCGATGACGCAACGTCACGTCGCGCTCGCTGTTTGCCAGAAGTTTTAAAGAAATTGGTCCAATTTTATTTTTTTAGCCTTACTATTATTTCACTTTATTATTTCTAATAATAACTGTAGCAAAGTTGGGACTTATTGGATATATCTATATACGCCTTAAGACGGTTATTAACAGATTTTATTTATTACTTGTGTCAGAAAATTATTTTGCTATAAAATACTTACTTCTTTTTAATTTCCTCAAAATGTCCAGTTTGTATAAGTTTTAAATCTAATAAAAGAGCTGAATAGGTGGCTAAATAAACACCATCTGCATTCATTATAGTGGATATCTCGTAGTTTTGTGCAGAATTATGTTGGCAACACTTTGATGCAAATTCCTGTAAAACTTCGTCCACCTAGAAGAAAAGTTAAACATGAATATATTATGACGTGTAATTTTAAAATTTGTAATACATATAGGGCCATTTTACGTCACTGGGGCAAATCTACCATATGGAACTATCTTCTTGGGACCATGAGACAAGGACTTCGCATTTTTAACTAAACTACGGGAACTAACTTAACTTCTTAATTTTGTGCATACCCCCCACTAGGGGTAGCCCGTATTAACCAGAACTAACTAAAACTTTAACTTTTTACTTGACTTCACTTCTACTACCTACTTCTTATCTAATATTTTTCTAACTTCTATCGTCGTCATTATTAAGACAATTTCTGTATATATACCTAGTTGAACTTAGTATTTTGGTGACTTAGCACGTTGTTGACCCAGAATAAAATAATATGACCTAGACTCTGTTATTGTTTAGTGACCAAAAACCTTGCACTATATTTTCGATTATTTGTTTTAATTTTTTGGATGTGATTTCTTTAATTCCGAAATAATTAAATAAATTTTAAAATTATTAAAATCCAAATACTCCCTATACAGGGTGTTCACAATATGTAGATACGTAAACTCACTAAGCAAACTGTTCTAAAGTTACCCAATTTTAGCTGTTTCTTTAATAGAACAAAAATAATATTAAATTTAGATCACCCTGTATGACATATACTCACTTGAATCGAAGACCTTAATGTTAGTAAATTCGGCAATAAGATATGCTGTAATGTTTTCACGAAGTGTCTTGCATTATGACGCTCAATATCAGTGTTGCATTCTTCTATACCAGTTCGTCCCTAAGAAAATTACAAAAATACCTTTAAAAAAATAAATAAATGTTGAAAATAATATGTGTAAATTGTTAAATATATAGGGTAAATTTTTCTAGATGTTTAGTATAGGGATCTTAACAACCGCTGCAGCTACAGAGATGGTTAAATGAGAAAAAAATTGTAGTTCTCAGAGCTTAGTTTAAATTACACTTTGTTTTTTTCAAAAATATCATGGTTTACTAGATATTTTGAAGAAAACCGTTTTTCCCAAAAATTGTTTTTCTCTGTAGCTCATTGAATATTTGCAATAGAAAAAAGTTAAATGGACAACGTAGATAAATATTTGTTTAATAGAAAGGTATGATCTGACATTTAATGTAGTAGTCCGTTTCTACGACATAAATTTGCATTTTTTTAACAGACATCATAGTTGGCTATGACATTTCTAAAAATGACTTTTTCTAAGCATTTTAACAATGTATACCAAGATATACCTTAAATATATAAAATTAGGTAATTTTGGATATAATAATTTTTGAATTTGTGTGTTTTTCTAGTTGGCCGGAAAACAATTAAAAAGTATGATTAAAATTTCCTTTTTTTAAAGCCTTAGAAACGAATATTTTTAACTCTCGTATGGTCGTCAGACTTGATCCATGTAACAATAATTATTATTTATTACTATAACTTTTAGGCGTTGTGTTAGAAAGGCAACAAATTTAATTTTAAAAAGAAATAGCATGGGTATAAGTAGGTAACAATAGAGACATTTTGCACCCCTTATTTTGCAATTCCGTTGTGGTTAACGTTATTCTGAGACTGCGCAGTAGAGCAAACATAATCCATTATCGTTATTAACCATACCGGACTACTTTAATTACGGATGAATACCGAAGAGCTTATCGTTATCGTTATCGTTATTGTTAAACTGCGTGGTTGCCGGATTGTAGAAATTTTAATATCAATTATTTAAAAGGTTAAAATTTTATTGCCGTATTAATTAAAATATCATTTATACAAAGGCTCTAATTAGCGAAAAATCTATAGCAGTAATAAAAATCAAATAGTGTTAAGAAATTCAAACGGACTTGCACTTTTACGGATATTCCAAATCAGTAATTAATCTAGATGTTACAATCTGGCACACTTGCTTTTTATTCTACTACCAAACTTAACCTTACTTTTTGTGTTTTGCTTATACTGTATTGTTTGCATCTACTTTAAAAAAACGAAATCAACAGAAGTGTTTGCATATATTTAAATATCAATTTATATCTTATAAAGAATAAAAGTAAATACTGATTTTTCGTTAACTTTAAAATCGGTGAACCACAGGCAAGAATAAGGTTATGTGTCGAAAGCGCAGAAGCAAGATAAATTTCTTAAAAGAGGCTGCAAAATCTCTGTCTTAAACTGCTGACGTAATCGTTATGTTTAATAACGATAACCATAAGGAGGCCAAAAAACGTCTGTTATTTTAAGAGGTGCAAAATGTCTCTAATAGTGACAAAAATCTTGGAAAAGTTTCGTAATTTTTTTATTTAGTTAAACGTAAAAAACTATTTTATTAATTATTATAGTAGTAAATTTAGTACTTAAATTTATTTATTGTTGAAAGTTGTTATTTTTTTTTTGTTTTAATCAATTTGGTTTTTTAGCTCTGAAAGAAATACCTTTGGCTAGTGTGAAAATTTGCATCATCAGATCGAAAAGTTTTCGATAGATGCAACCTTGCAGTGCAAGGAAATTACAAGCAGTACAAAGTTTCTTTTTCTTTTTCTTTTTTTAAAATGATTTCGACTGCTTTTTAAGAATACTTATTTCGTTTAGTAATATAGAAATTATTAATTATACCCACCAAATTAAGAGATTTTGGCAATTTATACAACTTCTGCAACTGCTGATTAGTCAAAAAGCTCTCATCATCCATAATGCTATCATCCGAATGGCTTATTTCCTCTTCGGGTCCTTCGGTCGCACCTGAACAATCGGACTCTTCACCTTCAGCATCCCGAATATTTCCTTCTATTCCACTGCTATCTGACGAGTCGCTCTGATATCTTAAATTAGCTACAACGTCCCTAAAAAGAAAATAATATAAAGGTATTATCCATAAAAAAACAATTAAATAAAATACAAAAAAAGGATCCGCTTTTAAAACTTGGATTTTATATACCTTACAGAAAATTATCAGCAAAACAAAAATTAACTACTAGAAAAATAAAATTAAGGTTAATAAAAATAACATTAAGAAAATTTATCAGGTTGTCAAGGATGCCACGGGTGAGGGGGCTAGTGGGGCAAATAATAATATTCATTTGAAAATAATAGGGCTATGGCTGATTATTCCAATAATTTTTTTATAGATGTGGGTGAAAGTATGGCACAAAGAATTAAGCCTGTGGATCAGCCTTTTAAAATGTTATATAATAACAAATAATGTTTCATGTACCTCAGGCCCACTAATGAAAATGAAATTACAAAATAAATCTCTTCTTTAAAAAACAATTGTGCTCCGGGTATGGATGGAATTTCTACCAAATTGATAAAGAGTTTTCACCAGTATCTGTTAAAACCATTAGTTCATATAATAAATCTTATTTTCAAAACATGCAAAATACCAAAATATTTTAAAACATCTGTTGTTGTCCCGATATGGAAATCAGGTGACAAAGCAAATATAAATAACTATAGACCCATAAGTTTAATCAATAAGTAAAATACTGGAGAATGCTATGAAAGACCGTCTTATTGAATTTTTAAGTCTGAGTAATATATTATCAAAAAATCAATTTGCATTTACAACTGGAGCTTGCGCAGATGATGCATTATATAAAATGGTAGTTGAGGTTACGAGGTGCATGGACGCTAATGAGAGGGCAATGGCGGTTTTTCTTTACCTGGCTAAGGCCTTTGACACGGTGCCTCATACATCAATGTTGGAAACTCTTTCTGGTTATGGTGTGCGTGGCCCCGTGTGTTGGACCTTTTTAAATCATATTTAGATCACAGAGAACAAAGCCTTAGGCTGAATGGAACTATGAGTGGACCCAGAATCATAAAGATGGGCATTCCACAGGGCACAGTATTGGGCCCTATATTGTTTTTAATTTATATAAATTCTCTTTTGGTGGAGGTAAATATAGAGGGAACTATTCCATCTTACGCTGATGACCCGGTTTTGATATGTAGTGGGGATACATGGGAGTTGGTTAAACAAAGGGCAGAAATGGGTCTGAGATTAATTAAAAATTGGTTGGATTCTTCTAAACTTTCATTAAATGTTAAAAAAACAATTATATAGCGTTCACTCCAACAATAAAAAATAGGCCACCTTTTCAAAATTTAAAATTAGATGACTCTGACATGATTTATGAAGTTTCAGAAACTAAATATTTAGGAATTATAGTGGACCAACATTTAAAGTGGAATAGACACATTGATAAAGTGGTTAAGGGTTTGAAGGGTCTGATTCATAAGTTTTATATGCTGAGGGAAATTTTAAGTCAGAATTTGGTTTTAACTATTTATAAATCCCTTGTAGAATCTATTATTAGGTATGGAATGCTGATATGGGGCGGGTTATATGAAACAACTTTAAGACCATTAAACATTGCTCAGAATTATATTTTAAAGATCATATATAAAAAGTCTAGAACATATCATATATCTCTATTATATTCTAAAAAAAATTTAAATGTGAGATGTCTTTTTATTTTAACAGTTTGCAAGTTCATGAGAAGGTTAGATAATAAAAAATACATTAATCATCAATATGCAACAAGAGGTAATTTAGAAATAAAAGAATGCAATAAATATAAGTAAGGATTTTTTTTGCTCTTCGAAAATTTTGAACCTCAAATTTTACTTTTTGTAGGGGCGGCAAAATTGTAATCGCCTCAGGAGGAACTTTTTCTCGAGCCGGCCCTGCGTTGATCGTAGTTAAAAATGTTGCATGTGTAACTTGGACAGAGTTTATTTTAACAGAATATGTATTCTTGTCCTTCACAAGGTCATATTTTTATGTATGATTTAGAAAAGGGCGTTAAGAATCACCTTAAAATGTCAAAAATGCCCAAGAATAAAAAACATAATTTGTGTCTTTTTCACTATAAAGATTTTGTAGCTTTTAAATGAGAAGTTTTCTTTTAAGAGGCAAATGAAAGAATTTTACTATTTTTTCTAGAACCAAATTTTATGTATCTGTTTTTCTTTATTTAAAAAAAAATCCCCATATTCTGTATTTTCTTAGAACAAAATAAAAAAAATACAATCTTTAGTTATCGTATCCAGTTCCGAAAACACATTCATGTTCAAAAAGTAAACAAAAATTAAAAATGTATTTGACATCAATTAGTTTGTAAAGATAGATCTGGGACATCCAAAATAAAATTTCTGCAATATAATTAATTTATTAGGTTTTGTAGTTTTTGCAATTTATTACGGTAGTTGGATTAAGAGGAATGTTTTTTTATTGGATCTAGATTTATGGCGCCAAACTTAAGAGTGTGTATGTTAATAAAAATATTATTTCATTATTATAAAAATTAGGTTCTAAATATACCCAAAAAATTTAAAAGAGAAAATTCTAAGTAGTTTACTCTGTAAGCGTCAACTACTTCCATAGACCAACCCGAAAATGTATGTTTTTTGTTCACAAGTATTTACACCAACCTATTAGACCTAATTGGAGTACCCAAATTAGATTTAGGTAGAAAATTTTATTATTCCTAAATGTATGAAAGAAAAACGGTACCACTGACTCGTTAGACGTAGAACAAAAAACCAAAAACTTGATCCACCGTGAAAATACACTGGAAATACTGCATACCATTTTTTTCATCCCTGGGAAAATCGCTAAAGAATCTTTAAAAACTAAAGAAAAAACATTGTGGTCTGTGATATACATGCATGCATACAGTCCATTTCTTAAATTGCCTCCCTCTTTCTTTTGAACGGATCAATTAAAATAAGTAAGCTTTTGGGAATGAAATTGATGCATAAATACTATAGAGTAAAATTAACAGATGAAAATTTCAAGATGGCGTCTGGGCGCCATCTTGGAAAAAAATTAAATAGAATGCGGGGTCTTGTGACTCATCATTTTAAAGACCTTGACGAGTACTTTATAACCCTAGAATATAAAGTCAATACCTTTACCTAATACAAAATGGCGGTACTTTAAAAATTACCCAAATACCTGATTTGGATGGTCATATTTCCGAAACTAATAAAGTAAGATGATTTTCTTAATGCTCTTTAAAAGATCTCTTTATTGGAAATACTAGTGATAATATACAGGGTAGAAAAATATATATATATATTTTTTAATGAAGCACCCTTATCCCTAAAGAAGCACCCTGTATATTTTATTACCAACAAAATATCTTAAAAGAGCCTTAAGAAAATATCACATTAAGTATTTCTTTTTTGTTAGTTTTGGAAATATTACCATTCAAATCAGGTATTTAGTTAATTTTTAAGTACTGCCATTTACATTGGATAAAGTTATTGACTAGGGCTCTAAAGTACTCGTCAGGAGCTCTAAAATGATGTGTTGTTACAAGTTCCCCCTTTCTATATAATTGTTTTTCCAAGATGGTGCCCAGCCGCCATCTTGAGATTTTCATCTGCCAATTTCACTCTGAAAAATGGTGTTTATGCATTAATTTTATATTCCAAAGTTTAACTTTTTAAATTTATCCGTTTAAATAATAGAGAAACATTACAGAAACGCACTGTATATAAAAGAATTGACAATTTTTGCCTGATTTAAAAAAAAATAATATACAGGGTTCTTAAATAAAAAAATATGTACTTTTTCTTCTACCCTGTATATTACTACCAGTATCACCATTAAAAGACCTTTAAAAGAGCTTTAAGAAAACACCACATTAGGTACATCTAACTTTATTAGTTTCGGAAATATGGTCGTCCAAATCAGGTATTTAGGTAATTTTTAAAGTACCGCCATTTTGTAATAGGTGAAGATATTGACTTCATATTCTAGGGTTATAAAGTACTCGTCAGAAGCTTTGAAATGATGTATCACTCGACCCGCCTTCTCATTTAAGAATTTTTGGGGTGGTGGCCCTGGTGGTTAAGGGGTTAAAGTCCAATTTTTTGTAAAAAACGTTATTCCTCAATAAATATCTTGACGTGTTTCGGCGATTTTCTCAAATCTGTCTCGTTTCGAAGATAACTTGAGTGGAAAGTTTTAAATGAACACCCTGTATATATTTTTTAAATATTCGATTAGTTGCAATATTTGCCAAATAAAAAAATAATAAAAGTAATAAACGCTTTATTAGCTTAGTCTGAAAATAAGTGTTCCCGTTTTTTTTTTTTTTTAAACAAGATGATCTCAAAGTTTATTTATGAAAATAAAAATCCCCGTTATCTGTATTTCTTAATACAAATGAAAAATAATAAATTACTTACCCTTACCACACCTAGTTGTAAAAACAACTATTTATAAACCATTAATAAGTACTATAAAGGGATCTGACTACAAATTCTTAGAAATAAAATATAAAAATGTAAACAAAAATTTGCTGAAGGGATTAAGATTATCTTATACAAGTATAAATACACATGTAGTAAATAAAATTTACATTGTTGATTGAATTACTTAAAAACAACTAAGTAAAAAATTTTAAAGTTTTTTTTAGAAAATGACTTATACATTGGGGTTAATTTTACTTGGCTTAACTAGCCTTAGTTGGGCAGCAACTAAAGGTAGGTAAATCTATACTTATATTATAAAAAGGGAAAGTTTGTAACTTTGATTGTTTGTTTGTTTTTGCTTTTATAAAATTATTTTAAAAATATAATATAAGGTATAGTAAGAACATTTTAATAGTGCAAATACAAAAAAACATAAAAAGGCCGCCTGCAATCGGACTATTTTATATAAAGGCGCCGCTATCCTTTACAGCATCGCGCCGATACACTATGGGATAGAAATCCATTATTTTGGCCATTATTACTCCAAACTACATGTACGCAAAATTATAAAAGGATATGACGACTTCTATTGGGGTAATAAGAAACTTGAAAATGAATTTTAAGTAAACATAAATATACAACATTTAATCCACTTAGTTTATTATTAGCGTTGTTTACTAAAAACAAAGTAAAATAATTTAAATAATAAGAGCTATTCTTGTGTTTCCGATGCAGTCTCGCGAAGTCTCACTACTTTTGTCAAATATTTTTTTACCTTTTTTTGATCAGTTTTTGTACTTACAATTGCCTTCCTACTTTTTACTACTTCTAAGTGTAAGGACAGATACAAGATTTTTTATAATTTACAAGGTTTTCCATTTTAAAATTTTTTGTCCTACACTGTATATCCTAAAAGATAAAAGCATCCTGATGAAAGATATGGATTTTACAGAATCTACCCAACAAAAAAGTGTTTTTATTTATTTTATACGTTAAAAAATAAAAAAGTTGGGAAGATGTATCTCTATTACGCTTCTAAGAATAATTTAAAATTATTTTTCAGATTTGGATGGTCATATTTCCGAAACTAATTGAGATAGACACATCAAATGTAGTATTTTTTAAAGCGTTTTAAAAGATATAATATTCAGGGTTTTCCATTTAAAAAAATCATACCGATTTTCGTACCCTGTATATCATATGAGATAATAATCATCGGATTACTGATTAGAATACTACCGAATTAACCAAACAATCTGACATTTTAGTTTATTTTGTACAATAAAAAATAATAATGTTAAGGGGGTGTAAATTTATAATAATATATAATAAGTTTTAGGTTTCCAAAAAGCATTTGTAATAATTTATAATATTTTTTCAGTAAAAAGCACCTCATTTTAAGTTAGACTGGTAAGTTTCAGAATTTTGACCAAAAAAATTAATTTCTATCCCATAGTGCGATGACCAGGTGCATCAACCGGCATATCATAAAAGAAATATAGCAAAGGCGGCCGCGAAGACAAGCATGCCGATTTATTTGCTTTAAACTTTTTGTGATTTTTTTCTTATCAAAGAGCACCGAATTTACATTTTTAAACTGTTCCTTCTATAAAAATCAATATAAACCGATATTAAATTTACCAATTTGACCGGACTAATAATTCAATATTTACCACGTTGATTCTTCCGAAATACTGGGCCGGACTGCTGCGGAAATTTGTGTCTTATAAAGTATTATTTTTAGTTGTAATATGGTTTAATATTTAAGAGTTTGCTTTTTTAGTTAACTGTACTTACTTTGAGAAGCAATTTGTGACTTTTGTTGTTTATTTCTATTTACAGCTAGCATTTTTAGAGCTGTATAAATTGAGAAAGAGATGTATTGATCATAGACACATCAACCAGTGAGGATTTTTAGTGTATAAATTGCTTTAAACAGGGTGTCCCGTTATTAATTGAACATAGGTTAATGTAGGATACCTGACATGAAAAAAAAATGTTTAGGCTCAATATCGCTTTCCAAAATGGTGTTGGTTTTCGTTCCACAGGGTGTTAAAACTAATTTTTACCAAACATTTAGTGAAATATCTCGGAATCCACTGGACAGATTGAATGTGAAATTTGGTGTACTCTTAGTATTTGAGTATGACGAACACGAATATGATATGTTTTGCCATTATCACTAGATGGCGCCACATACAATAACATTAATTGATTAAAATGGTCATAACTTTTTGACCTCCCTGTATGCACATTTGCGACTGAAAATAATAAGACAGCATTTAATTTTGGTCAAAGGTATTCTTCTTTGATCTCCAAAAAGTAGACCGTTTTCGAAATAAACGACTTTTTATTAAATAACCGTCAGGAATAGTCGACAAAAGATTGTGGAAGGAGTCAATAACATCAGGGCCCAAAAGAATAATTATTTGGAGTCAGGCAAAATTTAAATAAAATAATTAGACAATGTGTCCAAGTCGATGGTGAACATTTTAAATATTTATTATAATAAATAGCCTTTTCTAACTTTACCGCTGTTAATTAAATTTTGGAGTGTTCATGAGCAACCTAATAAAAATGTTGTTTATTTCGAAAACGGTCTACTTTATGGAGATCAAAGAAGTGTACATTTTTTGATCAAAATAAATGCCGTTTTATTATTTCCACTTGCATACAGGAGGTCAAAAAGTTATGACCGTTTTATTCAATCAATGTTATTGTATGCGGCGCCATCTAGTGGTAATGGCAAAATAGATATCATATTCGTATTCGTCATCCCAAGTAGTACGAGTACACCAAATTTCACTTTAATCTGTTCAGTGGATTCCGAGATATTTCACTAAATGTTTGGTAAAAAAATAGTTTTAACACCCTGTAGGACGAAAACCAATAACATTTTGCTAAGCGATATTGAGCTAAAACGCTTTATTTTCATGTCAGGTATCCTACATTAACCTATGTCCAATTAATTACGGGACACCCTGTATAAGCTAAAATTAAAATATTTTAGCTCCGGTTTCGTTCTCTTGACTTTAACTTGATGAAGTAAACTATACCTATTTTTCGGTTATGTGGTGTATTGGATATATTTTTGTTACTGTTACATTAATGGTATTAAAAGGTGAAGAAAAGAAGGATGGGAACAGACCTATATTTGTGGCCCTAATGCGTCATCTTATCAATTTTCGTAGATGTTGAACGAATACTTCGAAACTAACGACATACAGTGTCTTCTAGGATAGGTATGGCAAGAGGACCAATTGTCCAAAAATTTTGAACTGGTCGCATGGTCCAAAAATTTTGAACTGGTCGCATGATCCAAAAACTAAGAAATACGAAATTTCACTTTAATTGGTAATATACAGGGTGTTCGAAAAATGCGTTAGGAAATTTTAGGGGTTATTCTGCAATGAAAAATAATGTTAGTAGTTCTTGACAAAATGTCGAATCTCCTTGGTTACCAAATTACAGGGTTAAAAGTTTAATTTTATTTTTGTTTTTTGCCATGTTGCATTTATTTTTTTAACCAATCTAGTTGATATTTAGCACACAAATTAGGCTTTGCAGATTCTAAAATTTAAAGATAAAAATACTTTTTTAATACCGCCAGAGGGCACTTAACCTGAAACTTAAAATTTATTTACATCATAACTTTTTTATTTTGACAGATATCGCAAATTTGGGGCGACATTTTATAGACAATTAAAAACCTAAAAAATAAGGTACTCTTTATTAAAGTCGATAAACCCAACCGTTTGGGCACAAATCAACATTAAAGTTTCTATCAATCTCAATCAAATTACTTTTATCTTTAAATTTTAGAATCTGCAAAGCTTGGTTCGTGTGCCAAATGTCAACTAGATTTTTTAAAATTCTAAGCAACATGGCAAAAAAACAAAAATAAAAATCAGAAGTTTTAACCCCTGTAACTTGGTAACCAAGGAGATTTCGACATTTTGTCAAAGGACTTACTAACATTATTTTTCATTCCAGAATGACCCCTTAAAATTTCCTAACGCATTTTTCGAACACTCTGTATAGTGTGAGTTATGACTAAAAATATAAAAAATTTCCTAGAGTAAAGATTTTCTATTTTTAAAGATAGAACAACATTGCATAAGTGAATATTGAAAAAAAATGCATTTTAAAATGTAAACTTAAAGCGTTAAAGAAAAAAAATTCAATTTTAATCATTTTCTTACATTAAAATTTTTTAATTCTTAGTTTTGTCTATGTGACTAGTTTTCCCAAAATGCCGATTTAAAACTCAAAATTTTTTGTTCATTTGTCTATTTATAACGCCTATCCTGGGACACATTGTATAATAGAAAAGAAAGGAGTCTACAGAAGACTTTATGGCTTTACCAAATGTGTTTAAGCTACGTGTTAAACGTGCTTTTAATCGGATTAGATTTCAAATTTCCATCAAACTGTTGCGTTCAACTGTTTAATATTTCCTTTTTATTTTCTTTTTTATTTAGCATTTTTTTTTAAATTAAAACTCAATTAATTATCTTAGTAAAAAAAGGCAAATTTAAGAGTTGTTTGTATTGAAAGGAATCGAAATTGCTAACTTAATTTTTCAGGTCCTCAATGTCCTCCTTCGGACGGCGAATATGCAACCCTCTTTCCTCATGAAACAAATTGTTCCCAATTCTACAAATGCTCAGAGGGCGTTGCTTACCTGTACAATTGTTCGGCAGGTCTAAACTTTAACGCAGCCTTAAATATTTGTGATTGGCCTGATAACGTCAAATGTGAAAGACATGACAATGCTACTTCCCCAAGTAGTACAGTAAAACCTAACAACAATGACGCACAAGAAAATGGACTTAATTTACCAGGTAAACATAAAAACTATTTTTAATCGCGTGCACAAAGTAGTTACTTTCGGCACCTGTTGCGTGCTCAAAGTTTAACTTTGCGTACACAATTTCACGTTAGAAAATGTAATTGGGTGTAAGAACAGGGCCGTATTATTGTTTGAGGCGCCCTAGGCTAGAATTCCCGGAGCGCCTATTTTCCACCAAAAAAAGCTCATTCCCTCTTTTTGCGCCTATTTGCCTATTTCATCCCAAAGAAATTATTCTACCAAAAATCCCCACTTACCCTAAACTTAACTTTTGTAAAACTCCCCTGTCTAGCGCCTATTACTCCCCTGTCTGGCGCCTATTTTTTTCATGGCGCCTCAGGCTGTAGCCTAATCAGCCTAATCATGGATAATACGGCCCTGTGTAAGAGCAACAACAAATACTTTAAAACTGAAAAATACTATTTAACGTTAAAAATATTACAATAAACTGAAATAAAAATATAAATAAGAATATGTTTTTACTTTCTCTCATACAAAAAATATTGTTCCTAACACGCAAAGTGTCTTTCCCGCACTTAAAGCTTATCTGCACTACTGCATACTAAGCGTCAGCGTCCGCGGCCAGCGTTAAGCGAGAAATGTGAGAGCGCTGTCTTTGATATTTATGCGAGAATATAAGAGCTTGTTTTTTAAATCAGCCACCTCGACGCTGACGCAATTTCGTGAGGGAAAGTATCACTTTACGCTCTTGTTAGGAAAATAACCATTTCAATATCTATAAAGTTTATACAGTGGCTGGAAAAAGTTCTCAATATATGGGATTTTTATATTGGGAGATTATTCGCTTTTTTTTAATAGTCTTTGCATATCCGATAACCTGAAAATCGATTTTGACATACAGTTTTCATGTGACGAGAATAAAAGAACTTATTTTTTTAAATCAGCCGCTCGACGCTGACACTGTTTATCGTGACCGAGGCCTAACTGCTTTTGCATGCTGGAAAGTATCACTTTAGCATTGTTAGAAAAATAACTATTTTAATATCTATAAAGTTTATACAGTGACTGGCAAAAAGTTCTCAACATATGGGATTTTTTATATTGGGAGATTATTTGACTTTTTTGCAATAGCCTTTGCATATCCGGTAACCTAAAATCGATTTTGACATACATATGTCATGTGAACCGCGATATGGCAAGAAATTTGATGAAACTGAAATTGAATCACAAAAGGAGGGGATAAATCACAAAATATTGAAAAACCCCAAAGAATAAAAGTGGATCAAAAATATCAAAAAAATCAAAAATAAAATCTACTTGGAATTTAATTTTCATCCCAAATACAAATGTTGAAAAAAATAAATTAGCCATTTATTTTTTATCTAAGGAGAAATGTTTAATTTTATTTTAAACTGCCCAATTTAACTATTTTTTGTTTGTTTAAGTTATTGTTTTAATATTTTTTAAAACAAGAACTAATATTTTTAAAATAGGTTTGTGCTAGTACACCCGGTGTTGCTACGGTTTATTTCTAAACATATTTTGAGTATTTTAGATAAACAGTACATAAACCCTAAAAAATCTCCACTGAGATGCTTTGTTCATTGTAATGTTATTTGCATCTAATATTTTATAAGTTTTGCAAGTAAAATATACAATGTACAAGTTTTTTTAGATGTTACAAAAATTACCTTAATAAAAATACAAAACAGACTTAAAATTAAATGTGCATGAGCAAACTAATTTTTTTAGGCAAATTTATCTTGCTGACCATGTTCATGACTACGTCATAGTCGTTTACGTGGGAACAATGACGTCATCATAATTTTTTTACGTGATTGGGTCCCTGGTGGTCCAAAATCGTGGTCACTCAAAACCGACATGTTCAGCAAAAATTAATTCGCCTCACGGTTTTGGAGCAAGGGAAACCCGATAACGTCAAAAGTTCATGATGACGTCATTGTTTTACGTAGACGATGTAACATAGCCATGAACATGCATCAATTTTAGCCGTTCAACTTTGACGTATAATACATTGTTTAAACGTCAACATAACCGATTGGTAAATACCGTTTTACAATTGGTTCTTCGCCTAAAATTGATGATGGTTAGCAAAATGAATCTGCCTTTTGTGTCAAATGCTTACTAGATTATTTTATGTATATTTAATTTTAAGCTTGTATTTGTATTTTCGTTACGGATATGCCACCTAGTCAGTGGGGTAGCTAGAGGTGTTGGGGCCTGGGGCGGAAAGTGAAGTCGGGGGCCCATGCCATTCCAATAAATGTTTTTTTGTGAAAAAAAATTTGAACAGCAAAAAAAAGGTTCCCACCTCCAAAATGGCGCTGTCCCCCAATAACATAATACACTTTCTTAAATTCGGGCCCCATTTTCTTTACGTTTTCTTTTTGACAAAAATGTTGACAACCAAAAAATAAAATAGGTCCCCACCTCTCACTATATGCTCCCTCATTTTTTTTCTAAATTTCCGGTACTAACCACAAAAATTAAAAAAATACCTTTTTTGTTATTAAACAACCCCTCTTCAACTGGGGCCCTGGGCGGACTGTTTCCCCCTAGCTACGCTAGTGCAGCTAGTCCGGTGAATGTCTTATTATGAAGATAAAAAGGTATAAGCTTGCTTGTTTAAAACTTGCCTCTTTCTTTAATAAAGCAACCTTTTAATTTTATAAGTACAAAGAGAATCAATTATGTCTTTGAAATGTATCAATCGTAACTATTTTTGCAGATCCTCGATGTCCTCCTTTCGACGGTGAATATGCAACAATCTTTCCACATAAAACAAACTGTTCTCAATTCTACAAATGCTCAGAGGGCGTTGCTTACCTGTATAATTGTTCAGCTGGACTTTATTTTAATCCAAATCTAAATATTTGCGATTGGCCAGCTAATGTCAATTGTGAAACACATAACTCCGCCAAGAATGTAGAAATACATCACAGTAACAACGAGCACAAATCTCAATTAACAGGTAAGCGTGAGTAATAATTTATGTTTTGTGTGCAAAACCTAATGCCTACAGTCAGGATGTCCAAAAAGGTCATGTCGAAAATGATAGGGCAGTAGTGCAAAAAAATGTTAATAGGAATACTCACGGTAGGACTTGCCTTCAAGCTTACCTGAAAAGGGCAAGTCTGAGTGTCAGGCTGATACTATCATGGCATTTGCTTAGAAACGCGTGATCAATTCAGTATAGACACCATCGCACTTACTTGCGAGCTCCCTTTCAGTTCAGGTCAAAGCCGTACGGAGGGGGAAAATTGCCCCTACTCCAGAAGCCCAGAAAAGGTCTCTAAAGATGGGTTGTTTTGCTGAAGGTGGCGCCCAAGGTCTCGGCCACGATAACAAAGCGGAAAGTTTCAAATCTCTTTATGTTGCCTGTAATGACTACAATATTTTGTGGTAAACAGCGTCTTTAAACTAGTTTATGTAGCTTTCAAACTCTCCGCGGATAATATTTGTTCGTTTTGAGCGGCCAGCGGAAGGGCTTTTTTGCTCAGGAATATTCCAGCCAGCTAATTTATAAAAACAAGTTCTTTTATTCTCGCATAAAGATTAAAGACAGTGCTCTCACATTTTCCGCTCAACGGTAATTCAAGTAAGCTCAAAGGTGTAACTAACCGTGTGTTACTCCCATTTGCCACGTTACGAAATCTGTCGATAAATGTCTTGTTTATTAACATCTAAAGACAAAAGCAATGGTATAGACATTTTCCATGATACCTAGACTGTATAAATAATATCCTTTTTCCACGACCGTTAGAAAAAATGCTGTTTTTAAACCATTAACATGAAGATAAAGTACTCCATTTTATTACATTACATAAAGTGTTAAAAAGTTTTTTAACACTTCGAGGCTTTTTTCACACTGTGAATTAGTGTTTTGTTTCAGTGCCTACTAATATCAATTTATGCAATGTAATAGTAAACGCGACATCAACTGAACCAAACGGTCAAGTTACCTTTGATTTCGTCATTATTTCTTTTAGTTTATGTGTTACTAGTTTTAAAATTTGACAGTTTGCAAATAAATTGAATAGAAATTATTGAAAATTGATAGTAATAATGAATTTTCAATGACTAAGAAATTGAATTAGAAGGAATTTATACTGTTTAAGTATTATTTCTACAAAATGTAAGTATATACAATTTTCTAAAATTAAATAATAAATGTATGGTATTGAAGAGGATAATTGCCTCTTAAAAAATTAGAAGGCTATGATTTTTGTTGCAATATAATGGCTGTGCTGCGAAAATAAATAAGTTTAGACAAATTAATACATATATGAAATGGTATTTTGGGACATTTTTATACGGTCGTGGAACAAATATAGTATGTAAGACATGCATAAGTGTCCTTTACTCATAGGAATACCGCACTCGCCAAACGGCTCGTGCTGTCAAACTTCCCATTCGTAAAAACGCACTTTATGCACTTGTTATATAAATTACTCTTTTTCTAGGTCCACGCTGTCCATTCCCTGATAAGGAATATTTGACGTTACTCCCTCACGAAGCAATCTGCTCTAAATTTTACAAATGCTCAAATGGTGTCGCTTACTTGTCTGATTGCCCAAGTGGACTTGACTTTAATCCCGTATTGAAAGTATGTGATTGGCCATATAGAGCAGGTTGCTGGAATTCAAACGTTACGGACCAGGTTTTTGCTTAATAAATAAGTAATTTTTTTTGATATCGATCCAAAAACTCAAGAAATTTTATTAATAATTAATAATAAGTGCCGAAACTGTGAACTTTTATATTAATTTATGTTACAATGTATTTTAAAATATTTATTAAACAGTTTTTTAAATAAATATTTTTTAAAAAATGTTGCGAATTTTATGTAAATCACCCAAGCAGCAAGCTGACGTCTCTTTTTAGTCATTTTTGGTCACATTCTGTCAGCAAAGACATCATAAGATGGGACAAAAAAAATGACGTTAAATTGACCTCCCTAAGTCAGAGACAAAAGACGTCCCGTTAATGACATCATAATGACGTCTTTAAGATGACGAAAAATTGACGCATATTCTTTTTTTATAAAGCTAAAATGATATACTTCTTTTCAGAGGTGTTGACTGTTACGTCACGTTTTGTGACGTCATATCGAAATTAGGGCACGTCGTATATTATATCATATACTTAACCAACAAAAAAAATGACGTTTTAATTTTGACGTTGGAATATTTATTAAGGTGGTTATACACTTTCGTGATAAATGAAGGCCGTTCCACACTAATGATATAATGTTTATCAATACAACATTGCGGTCTTATTAAAATTATATTGGGAATTTAAAGGCAGGAATATTAAGGAAGTATAATTAAATTCCTGATAAAAATAAAACACAAAACTCATATACAGCATGTCGTCTGCTGTTATTATTACATGTTCATGTATTTCGTGTAAGGTACGCCCATGGGACGAACTAGCAATCAAGCGTTTATATTTCTTTTATAATCTTCATGTTTTTTACTCCACTTGCATTGATTCTTTGTAAGGTACATAAAGATACTCCCAGGGTACCAGAAACTCTCTACAATACAGTAATATTATAGCAAACACATAGCAAAAAAAATTGTAACTTACATTAAATACAGCACTCACAGGTTAAAGAGGTTTGCCTGCTTCTGTCTCCATTTAAAAATATTTTAATAACTTTAAAATAAGAACTTGTTCGGCTTCTGTGTCTCGTTGCGCCATATTTAATAATAACAAACAAACACTAATATATAAAAAATAGTATAATATTGAAATCACAAAACGGCACTAAACGTTTCAAACTGTTTTGAACTAACATTCCATGGAAAATTTCAATGTTTGATGTTAGACACGGGGTTACAAACGTCACGCAAAATAGGTTTGTTTTGGGCACTAAACAGATATAGTTTTTTTATTTACTCAACTTTTATAAAGATATATAAAATATATAAAAAATTGGAATGCCTAAAATATCGAAAATCAATAATGACAGTAACTGACATTGACTGATTGCTAACGATTTTTCTCCGACATTCGTCAATGACGTAATTTTTTGTCACTCTTGATTTAAACGACATGAAGCGAGAACAACAATGTATGACGTAACAGTCAACACCTCTGAAAAGCTCTATACGATATTTCATTTGAAAATTGAAATGGGAAAAAATCCTTACTGCAGTTTCCTTGCACTACAAGTTCGTATCTCTCTGGCGCTTTCAAAGCTAATTATAATCACCAACCGCAGACCGGTCTCAAAATATTTGGTCTCATCGATACGGTGTAGGCGATAAAAACCAAAGATGTTGAATAAACGTAGTAGTTTATTGTCCATTGTGCCATGTATCGGTAGAGTTTTTTCCTATTTCTATTTTGTAAAATTATTAATCTTATTTTTCTGTCATATGATATGTCGGTTGGTTTTGACACGAATCATATAATGTCACAAAATTTATCTGGCGGGTTTTCTAAACATGACGTCATTAGATTTTTATAAGCTAGTATGACGAAAAAATGTCGTCAAAAAGACGTCACTTCAACGACGTCAAAAACAATTCATTAAAATGACGTTAAAATGACGTCATAATTTTGGTCTGATGACGTCCTATGACCAAAAATGAGCAAACATGACTTAAAAATGACGTCATAATGACGTCAGCTTGCTACTTGGGCAGATATAAAAGAGGTTTCAAAACAAATTGGAAAAACTTAAGTATGTGATTCCTTGTTTAAAATAAATTGAAGTTTGCTATAGTTTGCTATAGTTAACTTAAAGCGGTAATTCTATACGTACAGCCAGAAATGTTGAACCATATAGTAGGGGAGCCCACGATGCTAAATGGGGATTTACTCGTCGTTGGGTTGCAAAGCTCAAATGATAAGAAGAAAAAATGTTACATAATGTATACCTTATCATCGATTTTTTGGCTTGTGGAAATCGTTCGGGTTGTATCGGATTATATATTTTTTGTTATCCCTGAATTATTTTCTTCAAAATAAAAAATAACCACGATCGAAAATTTTAATCTGACGTTTTTCTTTGTAGCCCTCTGTTTAGTTTATGTCACTCTCAAATTGTCAGATTAGTAGAGTATAAACTGTTTAGCATGTAATTAACTCACCCTATCCTAATCTGACGCGCTCAACAATTTTTGATGGATATATTTTTGTTTTTTATGATCGGCCCTGTATACGGGGCTCATATTTGGTGGAGTTACTTAACCTGGTACAAGGTATCCTCCGGTATATTAATCTGCCGCGCTGTAGTAAATCCCTCTTAGGCTCCCCTACCAATATGGAAATATTTTTTGATTTCCCAAAAAATGTAATTTCTGATAAAAATATCTTCATATGCCTAAACTCACAAAACGCTGATCAAAGTTTAAATAAATCTATAAACGAGGTAGATGCAAATTTACAAATTTAACATAGGAGAAAACTACCGTTATTTTAAAACTTAGAACAAAATATTATTTGGAAATCTTGTTTAGAATTAAAAGCCATTTTCTAAAATCCAAACTAAAAAATATTGCAGGTCCCTTACCTATATGGCTTTGGTAGCCTTGCCAACGACTGATAAGTCAGAGGTCCAGTATAATCAGCATGTTCCAATAAAGCATATCTAGAGTTAGTTAGATCAGCAGCTTCTTGATTAAGACCTTCTCCTCTGCACAAAGCTTCTAGAGAACCTAAGAGAGCTCCTACACATTCAACGCTAGCTAGAACTACTCCATGATCGTTGCATTGAGAACATTCTTCGATGGAGTCCATAATCCTGAAAAATATCACATTTTTAGAAAACGACCGAATGTTTTGTTTAGTTTTGGTCAGTTTCTGTCAAAAAAATATAGTTTTTGACCAAAAATGGGTCATATTAAAAGTCACTGTTTACCAATTATCAATGATTGTGTCGCTGTGTGTCACCTGTTCGAGGACTGTCCGATAAGAACTTACTAAGCCTACAAAAAAAAACGAAAATTTCGGAAAAATGGCGATTTATTTCTTAACATAGTCTCCTTTTAGCTCGAGACACGTGACCCAGGGTTGCTACAACATTTTTAACCCGTCTGAAATACTATATTGTCTAACTAGTGCTGAAAGTGCCACTTTTCCGCACATGGCTGCAGTTGACCGAACGACGCGTAGCGTAGTTCGGTCAAGCAGTCAAGTACGGAAAAGGCACTTTCGGCACGTGTTAGAAACTCTATTTTTTGTACGAGCATAAGGAAAACATCAAAAACTAAAATTTTATTTCTTTATTTATTTTTATTATTTTAACACAATGCTACCTAATATCCTACAATACCAAAGCAAAATTTCCTTTTAAATATGAAGTACATGAAAATTCTTCATTGCGACTCACTAATATTTGGTTTAAAATGTTTGTACTTTTCCGCACTAGTGCGGAAAAGTAACACTTCCCAAGTTAAATTGCGTGCGGAAAAGTGCTGCTTTCCACACGTGAGTAGAGAAAATACTTTTTGTAGTCTGCAAAGTAGGCCTTTCTCAGTCGACAAGCTATGCTGTATTAACCATTAGGCTGACTAGGGGTACAGCCTAGGGCGCCATGAAAAAATAGGTGCTAGACAGGGGAGTAATAGGCGCTAGACAAAAGTTTAGGTCGGGTGGGGATTTTTGGTGACTAATTTCTCTGTGAATAAGGTGCTTTGGAATGAAATAATCGCGAAAAGGAAGGAATGACCTTTTTTTTTTCGGGTGGTGAAGTAGGGCACCTGGCACTCATAATAGGCTCTACGGAGGAAAGGACCTTTTTTGCCCGTCAAAAACTTTTTTGGTGGAAAATAGGCGCTGTTAATACGGCCCTGTCGACAAGAACAAAAAACAAAAGATGTCGCACGGGGCAAAATCACGAGAACACGATAGATGGGGCAGGAGTTCACATCTCAATTCGGCCAATTTGACCTTGGCAACGGCGGATGTGTGAGCCGAGGCGTTGACCTGGTGAAAGAGCACTTTCTCGTTGCCAAATGGAGTCGTTTTTTCCGCAATTCGGTGTCGAATCGACCCAATAATTTGGTATAGTAGAGCCCTGTGACCTGTGACCGTTTTGCCCTTCTGGAGAGAGCCGATATAGTTCACACCTCGTGAATCCCAGAAAATAGTGGTCATCACTTTTCCGGCCGATTGGACAGTCTTTGCCTTCTTCGAAGCACGTTCTTTAGGTGAAGTCCACTGTTTCGACTGACTGTTTCCATGTTTCGTCGACATTCACAAAATGACGCAAAAACTCATTCGAGATGTGCTTAAACAGAGTGCTCTGAAGTGGTATCACGTTTGCTCTTGTTCCGATATAAAAAAAAGTATTTTAATATTTTTCAATAAATTCACTCCTTTAAACCTTATTCAAAGCAAAAAATTCGACAAATTACTTTTGGATCCAACTTTAACGTTGAATATGCGTGTCTTGGATTTATTTTAATATTGATATTTGAACTAGTAACAAAAAACCAAACTCAAGAAATAACATTGAAAAAATAGTTTAATGTTCAAAGCCAGAATATATGGAAACAGCTTATTTAACGACAATTTACACAATTTACAAATAAAGCATTTTTGTAGGGAATTTAATTTTCTTCAGGAATATGTTTTAATATATTTTTTAAGCTTAACGATAAGCATTATAAAAGCAAAAACTTTTTATTTTTAAGTAATATACTTACAGTCTTATAATTGCCATATCGTCTCCTGCATGCCTATGTATCGGTCCACTAAGTAACAGCAAATCTGCAAGTCGACCAGGAGATCTAAGGAGCTCTCGTGCAGCTCGTAGAGGTTCCAGTCTTTTGGAGGACTTGGCAATAGGAGCATTCGATGGAAAAGTGCTTCGAGCACTGGTCGTAATGGACGTTCTCGTCCAACAAGTCTAACAACTTGAATACCAATACTGTAAAATATAATAGGGTAAGAAGCAAAATAATACAGAGTTTCCCATAATAGGCTACCCAGTTTAATATTTGATTTTTTTTTTTTTATTTTACCAATCAAACTTTTTAATAAACTAAATTACAGCTTTGGGATTTATGATAACTTATAAATATTTGGCTTATTTAATTCAAACTTTTAAAAATCACGTCTTCTAAATGATTTTCACCAACTTCCACACATTTTTTAATATTAGATAAAAAAAGGTTCATTACACGGCGTAGCAAACCTTCGTTTATTTCTTTAACTTCTTCACGAATTTTGACTTTGAGTTTTTGATTATACCTGGACGACTCGGAAACACTTTGGCTTGAAAAAATGGGGTGGCGGTAATGAACCAATTTTTATCTAATATTGAAAAATGTGTTGAAGTTGTTGGAGGTCCTTTTGAAGACGTGATTTTTAAACTAAGAATTAATTTAGCCAAATACTTATAATTTATCATAAATCCCAAGGAGTAAGTAGAATTTAGTATAAAAAAGTTTTTTGATAAACTAAAAAAAAAATTCAAATATTAAAATGGGTAGCCTATTATGAGGAAGCCTATATAAGTGGCAATTTACTTCAAAATAGCTGTTCGGAGAGTAGGTTGTAAGGAAGCAAACACAACTTACCTGTAAACAATTTTGGCTTGACTATTGGTCAATCCTTGTCCACTTGGGTCACCTGGTGATCCTAGCAAAGATAACAAAGCAGGACAAAATCTCTGCCAAAGAAAGGTTGTAAAGTGGATGTTGGAATGAACCGTGTGAGGAAGTGTGTTAACTAATGTTAAAAGACATTCTAGAAGAAAAACCGTTGAGTCGCTTGATCTAGGTAACCTGAAAAAAATATAGGTACATATAATGTAAAAGAAATCCATTAGCGAACAAAAGCCTCCTCTTCATTGGGAAATAGCTAGAATTTTAAAATTACATCCCGGTCAAGATGGTATCGTTCGCGTTGTTACGTTAAAAACGGCTCACGGTGTTATGCAGCGGCCGGTAGTTAAAATTTTCCCTTTACCAGGCAACTAAATTTAATTGTTCTATTTTTTATTTATTTTATTACCTAATATCTTACTTTATTTTTTTTTACCCTACTTTAAAAACATTAGTTTTGGCGGGGTGAATGTTTGAAAATCACTAAATTTATTATTTTTGGGAATGTTATATGTTAATTATAATTTTTATTTATTTTTATGACAAACTTATGCTATGTGAATTTTCCATTTATTTAATCCTGCCGGTATAGTGTATTTTGCGAATTGATAAGGCACACAGGTTGTTATAATCCCTCCCGCCGGCAGTACTGCAGTAAATCGAGACTCGTCCACGTCGTACGTCCGATCCAAAGGTACCAAAAAACCTTTCGTTATTGTTGCAAATAAACTTGAAATTAATGTAGTTTTGTGAATAGTGCCATTTATTATTGGATTTACTACGAGGGTACCCTCCGTTCCAGATGAATTGAATCCGAAACAGACCAATCTACCAAGGTAAACACTTGTGTGCTACCGTCCGATCATTATCATTAATTAATTCATTTAAATATAAAAATACAGTCCACTAATTTGCTAACTATTAAGTTTTCACAGTTTCTACTTCGAGAGTAAAACCTAAAATAAACAATTATAAAATACAATTTAATAATTTATTTTTACTTACAATTTGTTTTCCTCCAACTTGCTGCAAATATACTGCATAACTGGAATGGCTTCATTAAAACAAGCAACTGCGGAAGTTTTTGTATAGACCATCTCGGCGCTGCTTCCAGAATTCTTGTGCTTTTGTTGCTGTTGCAAAATCTCTTGGCACTCTTCATCTAATACCAAAAAAAAAAAAAAATAGAAATATTAATATACCAAAAGTTCCATTTTAACTAAACATGTCAAGCTTTTTTAAATTGCGCATTGCCTAAGACCCATTTAAATTATAAAGGATGTCGTGAAAAGGTGTAATCATACACACTTTAAGATTTTTTAAGTTTGACACTTTTTTAATACCCTACGTTAAAAATATTACGCTGTTTAAATTTCAGAGACGATTTCTTGCATGATTTTAGGATAAAAAGTTTATACAGGTCTGAAAACGACCGCCGACCATAGTAAATACGTGTATTCAATCCCTTCTACCAATCTGCTGTGCATTCTTCTACAATTCCCATCTGCAACGAGCGCTCCAAACCAGGGTTACCACAATGATTTTTATAAAAGTACTAGATTCCAGAATAAAAAGTACTAGAAAGTACTAGATTTAACAAATAGCCTAAGCATAAAAATTATAATAACAACACATCGACATTCATGTCAAGCAACTCATCTTTCAAATGAACTGACAATATTAATGATGAATTTAACAATTTTTTGTCAGGTTCCCAATCTTGGCATGTGTTTTCACTGCAAGTAAAAAGTTCGCGCGAAAGAAGAAGCGCATTGCAGGTTAACTTAAACTGTTTATACCTGCTGTCTTATTTTTAGATATTTAATTTAACTTAGTGAAAGCCTTTGCCTAATTCATACATTTAATTATTTTTTTTTCTTTTGATAAAATTGTTTTTCTGTCTTCTTTCTGATATTATTACCTTTTATTTTAAACCTCTTAAAAAATTGCCAAATAGCCGGCTAAAATGTTTCAATGAACAACCTGTTTCTTAACTTTGTTTTTATTAAATTTAATTGAGGAAATATTCTTTCTGTCGCTGCTCTGCTGTGTGGTAAGCACAGAATATGTTTTAATAATTTTGTTAATAAAGGAAACATTAATTGATCAAAAGAATTTTTTAAATTCATTATTTTCTCCCAAAATTCTTTAAATTCTAGGTTTTGCAAATCTCCTTTATCTTCAATATCTGCCAATTAAAGCCATTCAATATTAATATTTTCATATTCTGACTCTAAAATTTAAAATAAAGGATATACTTATGAGACATCTCTATTTCCCCATTTGTTGTCTTATCGATCGACGAGTTGCACGCAGTATATTCTTATTATATGTGTGTCCCAGGATATGTGTTACAAGAGGACAAAAGGACCAAAAATTTTGGAATTTTTAAAAGTTCTTTAGGAAAAAGTGGTCGCATGATCCACAACTAATAAATACAAAATTTTACTCCGATTGATAATATACAGGGCGAGTTATAACTAAAAATTTAAAAAATGACCAAGAGTAAAGTACCTTTATTTTTAAAAATAAGGCAAAATTGTATAAGTAAATGTTGTAGAGAATTAAATTTTATGTCAAAATTTAGTTAGGTAATTAAAGTCAAAAAATATTTTTGTCAATTTTTTACATTGCACATTAACATTTTTTAAAATACTTGGCTTAAGGCTTCTTCTTTGCTTATGAGTGGCCAGGTTTTGCAGAGCGGGGACACATTTAACCTTGTGGGCATCCCATTTGAGAATAATCTTAACTGGCATAAACACATTGTATCTTTAGCCACCGCGGCTTCAAAAAAGCTTGAATTTCTTTTCCGAGCCAAAAAGTATTTTTCTCCTTCTAATTTATACACTTTGTATGTGTCCCAAATTCGACCCTCTCTGGAATATTGTTCTCATGTCTGGGGAATGGCATCCCCTACAACCCTCAGCATTCTTGATGCCATTCAAAGAAGGGCTGTTCGTCTTATTAATGATCCTTTACTTACTCAAAGACTTCCTTTTCTTGCCCATCGTCGAGCTGTGGGAGATCTATCGCTCTTCTATAGATACTTTTACGGCTTCTGCTCTGACGAATTGTCCAGTATAGTCCCTTCTCTTGCAGTTCCCAACAGAGAAACTCGTGGTGCCGCGCGTATGCATCCCTATACAGTTCAATTGGACAGGCCCCGAACTTTCCATTTTGTTCGTTCTTTTATCCCTAGAGTTTCTAGACTGTGGAACCTGCTGCCAACAGAGGTCTTTCCTTCCCCCCAAATCTTCAAGTTTTTAAGTCCCGTGTTAACAAACTTCCTCTTACCCTGCTTAAGACACCCACGGTACGTGGGGGTACCAGCCTTCGTGGATTGTCCAAAGGTAAAAAAAGGCAGCAAATTAAAAAAAATTAAATTAATATTTTTCTTTTTAATCTTGCTCCCTCTTGCCCATTATTTAAATTGTAACGCGCAATCAAAAAAATTAACAATTTCATGTTTTTTAACTCTCATGCTTTAACTTATAATTTGGACATAAGTTTAATTTTCTACAACATTTACCTATACAATTTCGTTCTATTTAAAAAAATAAAAGTAGTGAAATTCAGGACATTTTTATATTATTAGAACTTGCTCGATATAATAGCAATTGAAGTAAAATTTTGTATTTATTAGTTATGGACCATGGGACTGGGGGAATTTAGAAATTTTTGGTCTATTTGTCCTCTTGTAACACCTATCCTGGGGCACACTGTATGTATGTGTGTAATATTGTAAAAATTAGAATATAATTTTAAAAAACGTACTAGATTTTGATCAGTACGTACTAGACCACTAGATTCTATTGAAAAGTACTAGATCTAGTACAAATGTTCTACGTGTGGTAACACTGCTCCGAACTTGTCCAACTTTCCGCCATATCAAGCGATCCTAAGCACTTTCGCCTTTCGTCGGACGGCGATACTGCTTATCCCGAACAACGTACTCCCCACCACAAATATTGCTTTTCTCTAACATACTACGTAATTTCCTATGGATGGGCGGTTCTATTTCCAGACCTGTATAAATATGGGTCAACAAATTCTTCGTTCGAATGATACAGGGTGTAAAACCTAATTTAAAAAAAGGGTTTTTGGTACTATCTTTATTATTAATAACATTTTGATCCAGTAGATTTTAGAATATTCTCATCTGTTCGTAGAGATACGTATCGAAGTAAAATTAAATGAAGAATAATACACTTTAGACGAAAAAGTTTCTGTTGATTTTTAAATTGTAAGTAAAGATGGGTCCATATTTAATTCATTCTGAAAGCGATGTCACCAAGTACACAAAAAATTATAAAGTAAACAAACCTTTTCGAATGCACATAGCCCCGGCCAGAGCCTGATTACATATTTTTAGACAAATAATAAAAAATACATTGTTAAAACCCGTATCACCCACTTACAAAACATTTTCTTATTTCGCCTCTGTCCTACTATAAAACCTGTGGCACGTGGCGTGGTACTAGAAACTCATCGGGTTAAATATTTTTGCTGCAATAAATCATTGTTCACAAAAGGGTTTCTTTACTTTATCATTTTTTGTGTACTAGGCGGCATCGCTTTCAGAATGAATTAAATATGGACCCATCTATAGCTACATATTAAAAATTCAACGTTAAAGAGCTAAAGTTAACATTTACTTACCCAAAAACGTACAAAACGCTGTCAATGTCTGGCTTGCAGCTGCCTGAGCTGCAGCTCTTATAGGCTGCGTTCCCAACTCATAAGCTTCACCACATCTACTCAGCAGAAGCATTACCAGTCTTCCATTTAACGCCCAACTGGCAGTACATGCTAAATTGAGAACAAGTCGTAAAATGTGAACTTGCGTGTCTTCGCAATGGGAAAGCATTGAAGAGGTAGCAAGGAGAAGCTGCGCTGGAAGCCACAAAGAATCATCTTCTGGTTCGGTGCCAGTTTGGAATCGTTCGTCTCGTATAATTTTCTAAATAAAAAAATGTGTTATTTTAGTGAGAGCTCATTTTTATTATTAGATCAAAAAATATAAGGGGTAGAAGAAAGAAGGGTTCAACTGGAAAAAAAACAGGAAAATCCCCAGCAAACACTATTTGCCGGCAATATACATTTTTCATATTGGCACTGATGGTAAAGCATTGACAATTGGTGACAATATTATGCCAACATCTAATACGCATTAAAAAGTCAACCCTAATTAAACACTTAATTACCAATGAATTTTACATGCAGGAGAATTGCCGGCAAGCATACAAAAATGGCGGCATACCAATCCTGATTAAATAGAGCATGCCTTTTTGTTGCAGGCAAATAAATATTGGATTTTTAAAGGCAAACCTTCAACGCATATTTATACTTTTCAAACCATATTAATACCATTGGCATTTAACTAACATTAGAGCAATTTTTTATCTATTTTATTTATAATGGCAGCTAAACAACATTATTTTATGTTTTTTTACATCCTTTTATGGTGACCCAGCATTATTTAAAGGAAATGGCCGTTTCATAACATTTTATTGTTACAAATCATGCAAATAAAAATAAAGTCGTACAAAATGTTTATTATGTATTTTTGAGAGAATAAAAATAAAATGATGGTAAAATTAGCTATGTTAATTTCGACCGAAAGTGCGAAATTCAAATTTCCCGCTTAGCCGAAATACAAGTTTGGACAATTTTGACAGATGAAGAAAAATCGCTTTTTTGACCGCTTTGTGCAAATCGTTTTCCGAAAGATTCTCTTTGTTTTCTACGTGGTTTTCTAGCTTTTTAGTTCCTTTTTAAAGAAAAAAGGTTTTCAATAGACATAATTAAGTGTATTCATTACCTAATTAGTGTGTGTTGTGTAATTGATTAGTGATGGCAAGTCGAGAAGGCGAGTTATTCAAGTAGACTGTTAGAAGCTGTAAACATTTTGTTTAAAATCTTTGAAGTTTGTAGTTACATACAAAAATTATATGAAATTAGGGAGTTGCCTTATTAAAAGTTTTAAAGACGTGTCAATAAAAAGTATTATATGTATATTTAATAATGTTCTTTTTTGACATTAAACTCCTTTAAAATATTTCTATGTTTTGGATCTGAAAATTGAGTGCGTAAGTGTCCCTTAAATACTTACTATTTTAAAGTGTTTTCTTTTGATTGACTTTCTTTTTTTTAATTTTATTACATACCTTATATTTTTTATGGTTTATTGTTACTGTATAAAAATTTATATTATGTAATTTTTTTAATGATAAAGTTCCTGTTTTTTTTTCTTATTTTTTCGATTACAAAATTCTAAATATGTTATTTTGAATTTTGGGACATTCAACTTATAAAACTTGCAATACTTATTTAATGATAAATGCATTTTTTCATCATAACTTATTAATGGTGGATGCCATCACAGTATCTGCAACATGTGGCCCAATAACGGCCAATTGCCCACTTGCGTGTCTTTTTGTTATCTTTTTGCCAATAACTTATTAATGATGAATGCCATTATCCCAAACGCATTTTTTGGCATAACTTATTAATGATAGATGCCATCATTCTAAACGCATTTTTTTACCATAACTTAATAATGAAGGATGCCATCACATTAGTTGCAACACGTGGCCCAATAACGGCCAATTGCCCACATTCGTGTCTTTTTGAGACCTTTTTGCCAATGCCTTGCCATTAAAAAGTGTTGGCAATGCCAGTAAATTAAATGTACATGGCCAGCAAAAATGTTATATGGGTCTATTTAAATTTGAAATGTAGATTTTTAAGTTTTAATATGATTTTTAAAACGTATGCCGTATTTTAAAACAGCTTTAAAAGCTTAAACTCTTATTTAAGGACCTTTAAACAGAGACAAAATGTATTGCCATAATAAAAGTATAAAATTCGAATAGAAAGCGACCTTTATCCATTTTGCCAAATCATCAAAAACCCAAAAATAAACCATTTATGTCATCTTTCCATAGGCTGAGAGTCGCTGAGGTATTAGTGGTCCCCTTTTAATGTATAAATATTCCAGTAGGGTGCATTCGTTTTGAAATTTTAAATAACTTTTCGCGAAGAAAAAAACGCCTAAAACTACAAAGAAATGACTTTTGAAGACTTAGGTTTTAATTTCTATACAATAATTTTAGTTTATTTATTTTTAAATTTGTGAGCAAAACGTGTGAAATGAAGTTTCTTATTTAACATTGCTTGTGTTTTTTATGTGACACCGACTGGGATTTAAACTGGCAGAAATGGAGAAAACTAGCAATTACTGCTAAAACTTGCTATAATATAAATTTATTTAATTTTTTAAGAATAAAAAATAAGTAAAATTGCATAATTAAATACTAAAACTTTCCGTTTACGTTTTTTTTTTTCAAAACCGTGGTTTAATAAACAAACTTGCAATTTACGCATGAACGCCTAATCATAGCAATTAAAAACGAAAACATTGATGACATATAAGTAATGTCATGTGGATTAATAAATAAATAAAAATTGATATTATACAGGGTGACTCAAAATTTTTATTTTTTTATTAAAAATAGCCCTGACCATAATTTTTTAGGCAACCTTATGGTTATATATTTTTATTAAACAACATTGTTATCCGGTAAACAAAAGGGTGAAGATAGCTTTCTCTTCAAATCTTAGACTATAATAAAACGGACCACATACTATGCAACTTTTTGTACGACATGTTGTATAGACAGTATTATACACAATCAATGGAACATGAAAAAATCTATGTATACGTACGTTTAATCCAGTCAAAGCTAATGAAACTAGTTTACTTCTTTTGCTCTCCAAAGCCAATTTTAAGGGCACAAAGCATACCGATCTTAGCTCGTACGAGGGATTTCTTAACAGGTTATTTTGAGATAGTAGCAAATCTAAAAAAATAACATAGTTATGGTTAGTCTAGTTTTAATTTAGGCTAGATACTAATAGAAAATAGAAAACCCCTTTAAAGTTGTATTTTTAGTTGTTTATTTGAAAAAAATTGAAGAAAAGTCAAGGGCGTACTTTTTTTTAATAATATTAGTTGTGGTGCCCACAGAGACGCCACTGTACGTAATAATTTTATTATATTTAGGGCTGAATAGGAGTCTTATGACTTCAAATAACTGAACAAAATTGAAATCTAATTAGTTTAAGGATTTTTAGGATAATCATAAAATTTCGATTTTTTTAAAAGCTTTAACGCCATGTATCTTCGAAACGAAGCAACTCTGGACCTGTGCTCATAGGACCATTTTTTGTAAAACGACATAGGAAATCACCACCTTGAAATTTCATTTCGTAGTTAGGAAACACCCTGTATATACTTTTTGGTCTTTATTTTCAAAAAGAGTTAAATAATAATTTTATTTTTTCAATAATATTGTTTCGCAATACCCCGTATAAAAAGACCTATCGAAACGTAACTATGGTTACAATTACGACAAAATCTGTAGTTGTCAATGGCTGGAAACGAACAGTACAAAGATTAAAACTATACTAACTCTCGGAGATTTCCTGTCGCCCTTTTATAGCAATGTAAAAACATCTAGAATTTGTAATATTATCTTTTGCTCATTATTTCTTTCTGTAATTTTTTTTGTAAAAAAATCTAAAGCACTTATTTTTAAATCTTTTTGGAACTCACTCTTTATACAGGGTATTTCTAAACAAATGCGCAATTTTAGAAATGAACTTACAACACTCTGACAGTAATATTACAGGTACCCCTTATTGTCTTTTAAATGATTTCCAATGCAATCATAATTTATTGTCAAAATTATTATCTTTTTGCAAAAAAATTTGCCTATGTAACTAAAGGATAGGATAGCCTTAAAGACACTTATAGGTATTTAAAAGCCTAAAGCAGTGATCGAACAAAAATACAGGATGTCTCGTTCAAAATAAGAAATTTTTGGAGGTTTCAGTTTTTATAAGTTGACACCCTGTATAAACAAAATATATATTATAAATAAAATGTCCAAATAAACGACATTACCTAATTGGTGGCAAATAATAGTCAAAAATTGGAAAATGGTATCGTTATAAAAAGTGTCCGGAATTTGCAATTTTTCCAAAATAAGAAAACTTATATCAATATTTTTTAAAATTTTATTTTTTATTTCTGTCCAGAATAATGTGATAAAAATTAATAGCTACCACCAAGTCCGTGGTGGCACTAATGCGTTGTCTTAAAGTTCCGTAACTTGCAAAAAGTGCATTTTTCGGTACTTAAAGAACGTTGGTCGAACTCAAGGATAAAATGGGTTAAACATCTAAAAAACCAGCCATTCATAGTCACATAGTACTAAGTACTTAAGCCTTTGTTTCCTGTCACAAATTATTTAAAAAAGAACGGTGTGCCACTAAGTTGGAACCATATGGAAATTTTTTTATTAGTAATTTTATGAAAAAAAATCTTTATAAACAGTTCTGCATGGTCTAAAACCTTAAATGCAACCATTAGGTATTATTATTTTTTAGCAGTATACAAGGTATCTCAAAAAATAACTTTTTTCGTAAAATTAATAATAAAAAGTTTCCATATGTTTCCAACTTAGTGGTACATACTGTATATAAATCGGAAACACCGGTATTTAATAGGCAGCTTCATATTTAACATTATACGTATTTAAAATTAACTGTAAAGATTTGTCAGTTGTTATTATCATACTAACTTACAAACTTAAAAACCAAATAACATATATTTGTAAAATTTACGAAACGCTTATTTTTATTTCGTTTCAAAACTAAAAATCAAGACTATTCAACCTACCATGAGCTTCTTGTGCCTTCTGTTTTAAATGACTTAACTTTGAACCACTGGCTTCCTTCACAATACTTAAAAGTAAATCTTCCATATTCACAACAATATTCACCTCTTTTTTTAACAATTTAATAACTGACTCACAAGAAAAACATATTACAGACTGGCATTGATAGAATCAAACTCAAAACTACGATCTTACATGAAAATCATTTTCATATAGAAAAGGTCCTTTCTATACAGTTTTTCAATCGAAAGAGAGAGGAAAAACTGTTTATAAAATTTCCTCTTTGCACTGCGCACTTTCCACGGTTTTCCGGAAAATCAATAGGCATAGGAAATGATTGATAGCAACAAGTGGGTGAAATGGAAAAGATAATAAAGACAAATAAAACGCTCTGAATTAATTGCATATTTGCTCTTATATTTTATAAAATATTTATTAGCCTTATCTAAGTATCAGTGGTGTACAGTGATTTTTACATAGGAGGCTCAGGGTGTTTTATTTTGTGATTTTTTTGTCATTTTGTTAATGTTCTTAAGTTTTTGAAAGTAAAAAAATTAACTCGGTGTTAATACAATTTTTTAACTGTTGACTTCCGTTTTTAATAATAACATTATTTTTCTAAATTTTAGGTAGTTCCGGTAGTTGAATAAATAAGTTATACGTGTGTCAGAATTGTAATACAGTGCTGAACAATAGTTTTTTGTACCAAGGGCGTAAAATAGCACTTTTACGCCCGCGGCTGAAAGTTGTTACCCGAGCTCTGCGAGGGCAACAATCAGCTATGGGCGTAAAAGTGCTTTACGCCAGAGGTGCAAACAATATTTTTTGTACACTGAAATTATTATACAAGCATTATCTGTAGTTGGGAGAAAATTTCCCAGCTTTTAATGTTTCAAAATGTAATCAGTATACTTTTAACATATGTTTAATTAAATAAATTGTAATTTTACCAGAAAACATTGCAGCAATATTTAATTTTATTATTTTTTATAAATTTATAAATGCGTGCGTTTTTCATACTTTTCTGCCATAGGGCGTTAAAGTGTTATTTTACGCCCTCGTTTATAAATGAGGCCGTTTTTAATACTTTTTGCCTAGGGCTAAAAGTGAAATTTTACGCCCTCAACATACAACGGGGTATTTTTCCGCTTTTTGGCAACAAAATGCCTCCTATTTTCATTTGCGCCTTTCCATACGAACCCATACCATACTTCTACTTTCTCTTTTTTGCACCCTATTTTTACGCCCCCCTTTTGCCAGAGCTGAAGCGGTTGCCTCACGGCTTCAAGCTTAATTCGGCACTGATATTTAGTATTTTACCCGTTATACAAGGTGTATCACGACAATCTGCGGCGATCATTTTCTTGAAAAGTAAGCTTTGACAACAATGTTATGTTAGTAGGGGACATTCGATTAAATGGTTTTTATATACACTTCCTTTTATACCGGAAGTTATTGTCCACTTCAATATTTAAAATATAGTGCATTCCAATAAAAAAGAGTACTTTTGATATTTCAAAAAATAAAAAAGTAACAGGCACGTAACAGCACTAAAGGCACGTTATTTTTACACTTGAAAAAAACGTAAATCTTTAGGGGACATTTTTGTGTCAAAATTTACTTGTCAAGGCTCTCCCCGCCCCAACACAAACATCAAAAAGTTTAAATGGAAAAGGGGGTCAAGTGGTACCTTAGATTAGTTTAGATTAGAGTAGGGCCGGGATAACCCATGCACTGAAGCCGCTCGGCTTATTGTGCATCCTGTCTTTTACGTCTGGGTGATGTCATTCAGACGGGACCTACAGCTTATCGTGGGTTCCGAACCACGGTTCTATGAGCGACAACTTAAGACCTCGTCCCCACCCAGGGGGCACTACTGAACCTACCAACTGAGTGGGGTCCGCATGTCTACGGTTGCGGAGGACACGGCAAAGTGTGTTCCGGCGCCCTGGTCCTTTGGTGGCCTTCAGCGTCGATACATTTTGCACTTTGTCCGTCTGGTGTTGAGCTAACCACTAAATTTCCGACCAACTTATAATTAAGTATTTGGCCTCAGCAGGATTCGAACCCACCTCACGTCCGTTGTGCACTCAACGAATTAACGCCTTACACGCTAAGCCATCACCAGACAAGTGGTACCTTAACTTAAAGGGTTTTAAATTTCCTCTGTAACAGGCTTTATTTATTTAAAATCGGTTTCTGTAGTTTCGAAATAATGTAATTTAAATACCTGGTGTCTGTAGCCCCAGTTACTTTTTTATTTTTTAAAAATCATAAGTAATAGTACGTAGGTATATCACCTAAATGTGCAATATTTCATGAATCCAGTTGTTTTTTGTTACTTCCGGTTTATCCGGAAACGGTTTTAGCTTTTTATTTAAAATGGGACGCTTGGTATATTTTCATTTGTTTGAATGGGCGAGACGTCATTCCGAGCACTATTTATTTCCCAAAGTTTTAGTTTTTAAATTGATCCGTTTAAAAATAAAAAGGGGTAGGGACATTAAAAAATACACTGTATACAGTTTTCTATACCAAAGTGCAACCGGTTTTTACTTGTTTAACTTTTGTGTCAAAAAGAACGTTTGCAGGCCAATCAAAACCATCCATTTCTTCTAAACAAAAGCCTTTGATACGGAATCTGGGTGGACTCCTTGTAGAGAAAGAACTTTTTTGTGGACTGTCTCAAAATTTTAACAATTATTATATACAGGGTGTTCAAAAATATACGTTAAACGTTATATTGACAAAAACCGCTAGAGTCAATTTTTTCAAACATAATGGTTATTTTTGTACCAATGGCGTAAAATAGCACTTTTACGCCCGCGGTTGAATGTTGTTGCCCGAGCTCCGCGAGGACAACAATCAGCTGTGGGCGTAAAGTACTTTGCACCAGAGGTGCAAACAATATTTTTTGTACGACTGAGATTATTATACAAGCATTCTCTGTAGTTAGGAGAAAATTTCCCAGCTTTTAATGTTTCAAAGTGTAATCAGTATACTTTTAACACATGTTAAATTAAATAAATGGTTGTTTTACCAAAAAAATGGGGCATTATTTAATTTTATTATTGTTTTATTAATTTATAAATGCGGGCGTTTTTCATACTTTTTTGCCCTAGGGCGTAATAGTGTTATTTTACGCCCTCATTTATAAATGCGGCGTTTTTGATACTTTCTTGCCCTAGGGCGTAAAGCGCAATTTTACACCCTCAAATGGGGGTGTAAAATTGTATTTTACGCCCGGTCGTACAAAAATCAAATTTTATAACCTTATTCGATTTAACATTTTAAATAATGATAAGTTTATACAGGGTGTTTGGTAATTGCGTCAATTTAGGTGTTTATCAGAGCCGTAAGCAGGAGGGGTGATGGGGACAATTTCCCCCATAAGTCCTCTTACATGTGTTGTTTTGAGGGGGCTGCCGCTTCTGTGAAGCTACCTTTTTTAGTTGTTTTTGGGTCTTGCCACCCCCCTTCCTTAAAATCATGTTCTGCTTACGGGCCTGGTGCTAATTCAGAGGCTTATTTTATGAAAAAAAAGTGTTTATAAACATAGGTCCGACAAGGAATTGTTTTCTAGGTAGCAGGGTCTTAAACTTCTTAAAAAATTGAAATTTTTATCAATATGTTAAATAGCCTGTAACCGATTTTAATAAAATTTAACAGTGTCACTTGTCAAAATAAGACGTCTTTTGACCTTACAAGAATTAAATTTATTAAGCGTCACCTAAACGAATATTTCTAGCAAATACAATGTACGCCACTGGTTTTCTGCATTTTTTATATTTTCTTTAAATTAGGTAAATAAAAGAAAAACTTCTTTGTCTTATAGGCAAAAAAATTTTTTTTTGCATATACCTGGGAACCAACCAAGAAACAAATGAAAATGAATATTTTTTAAACACTTTATTTCAGGCCCGTACGAAGAAATGGATTTTGGGGGAAGCAAGAAGAAAGTAACATAAAACATCAACCTGAAAAAATTGAATACCAAAAAAAAAAGGTCCTAGTATAAAACAGCAATAAAAGACAAAAAGGTCCTAAATACGAAAAGAAATAGAAAATAAAAAGCTGTATTCTTTAAATTAACTAATTTAAACAAAATATAATGCTTCTGGACTTTATACAATTAATCAAGTTAGGGCTAAACTAGCCCCCTATAAATACATTATACTATTTTTACAAGTTGTTGTGCACCTACCAGGTTTTTGTTTTTTATCAGTTTATTAAAAAAGGCAACAAGGATTTGGTATAAAAGCATATGGTAATTTTCTAGAAACCTGCGGCAATCCGATTTTGACGAAATTTGGTATACAGGGGTTTTTGAGGCGCTGATCACGAATCTGAAAGAATTTTTGGCGGAAACGTTTCGTTCTTGAGATACTCACCATCAAACATGAAATTTAAACAAATCCTATTTTTACAATATTCCCCCTTCTTTTGCACACAATTCTTGATTTAAAGCAAAAGTGGCACACAATATTTGATTTTCACCTTTTAAAACCCCGTTTTTACGTATTTTACATTATTTTTGCATTAAATTGCATAGCTATACTTATAGACTTATTTTAATCCCAGTGTGCCATGAAGCCCTATGTGTATGTATGGTTGCCGCAATATCAAAGAAAAGCAACGCAATTTAATGCAAAAATAATGCAAAAAATGTAGAAAAACGGGGTTGTGTGACACTTTAGCTTTAAATCAAGAATTGTGTGTAAAAGAAGGGGTAATATAGCGAAAATAAGCTTAGTTCAAATTTAAACTTTGATGATGAATATCTCGAGAACGAAACGTTTTTGCCAAAAAATCTCAGATTCGTGATCAGCGCACCAAAAACCCCCGTATACCAAATTTCGTTGAAATCAGAGTTGCCGCAGGTTTCTAGAAAATTACCAAGCATATCTTTTGTTCATTCCAAAAATGACACTGAAAAGTTGACTAACAAGCCAAAAATACATCCTGACAGAATTGTTTAATATTCACAATAACCGCAATATTTATAAAATAGGAGGTAACGGTAATAAAGAAATATAAATACCATAGGTGAGGAGCCCGAACGCCACTAAAACGTTATATGTACACATATATTATATAAGTACATTTTTTTCAGAAGGGGGCCGGCCCCCAGGCCCCCCGTAGTTACGCCGATAAAAATACACACAGCGTATCTCATAGCGTAAGAAAGCTATTGAACATTTTTATGTACTGGCGGATGCGCCAGGACTTGGCTTACAAAGTACCTTTAGGTGCTTATGTGCATAATAATATATTTAAGTAACAAACTTAAATATAACGGTCTGATTTACCGCAGCATTCAAAGATGGCTCTAGTAATCAAACTTTCACATTCACGTGACGTTTCATATCTATTTGTGTCTAATCTTTCAGTTTTGAACAACATACGATACAATAAAGGTTGCCATAAATATAAGTTAAAAGAAATCTCGTTTATACCTCGCAAAAATACACATTATACATAAAACTTACAATAGAACGTCGTGATATCAGTGACGTGAGTGCTGCAGTGACATTCCGTGATAAATTTTACCAAAAATTTACGAAAAAACATGAATGTTGTGTGATATCGGTACGTTTTGATAGTGTGTTGAAAGTTTGAAGTGTTTCTTTGTGTGTTATCTCGATAATGGTTAGTATTGCTGTATTGAAGAATTTATTAAACAAAATAACAGTGAGAACGAGCAAAATTCGCCCACTGTCGTTTATAATATGGTATGCCAAACGTCAAAAGTGACGTCAATTTTGAACGCCCCCGCTTTCGTTCACAAGAATAAAGGCAAATTTTTGAATTTAGTGTTATCCCTGTCTCTGCAAATATTTAAAGTAAATTTATTGGTTTTTGTTTGTTTATTTTACCGAGAAACTATATAACGAGATGTTTTATTACTTTAGTAGTGTGTTTATGTGCTTTGGCAGTTAATATTGAAAAATATATCTTTAATGTTTTAATCGAACTTTTAATGACCTACCCAATTGTAATGAGATAATTTTATTTGTTTATATAAATTATACCTACAGCTTTATTTAGCCATTTATTTAAATGAAATAAAACCGGTCAAGACTTGGTTCAAGGGCCAGTCTGGCTCGCGCAATCCGGATTCCGCACCGTAAGTTTGCCTATACTGGTTTGGGAACTTCTTGTTTGGGCACCTTATAGACCTTTTTTAACCCTTCTTTTCTGGTTTGGTCACCTCGACAAAAATGCAAAATTATTTTTTTGTTTGGTTTCCTAAAGGTGGACATGGAAGGATTTATAAAGTGTGTATTAGTCTTGGGTTTAATTAAGGAATAAAAAAGCTGTCTTTACACATGGATTTTATTCAAATTCGCATTTGGCTAATGCGCATTACAGCGCTCGTGTAAACTTAAAACGAATACGTCTGCCAATATTAATAAATTCTATTCCCACCTTTAGGGTACCAAACAAGAAGAAATAATTATGCATTTTGTACAGGTGAACAAACCAGAATAAAAAGAGTCAAAAGAGGGTAAATTTTATTAGGTGCCCAAACAAGAAGTTACCAACCCTAACAAGAAAACACCTTATTAATAAGTACATGGTATTGAACCCAGTGGATTTGAGAGTATTTTAATCTAATACCAAAATGATTAGTTTTGGCCCATTGCGACGAACTGTGTGTTTTGTGTTTGGGGTTAAAGTTTGTTTTGTTATGACCAGGCCTCGAACCATGCTGGGAGTGAAAAGTAAAATCAGTTGTAAAAAATGTGGTACCTAAAATATGACAGCTCGTTTTACAATAACTAATTACGAGACTAATTATTTAAAAACGGGACGCACCGCCGATTTTAAAGGAATTTGGTATATGGTGGTTTTTGAGGCGCTGATCACGAAAAAATTAGTCGGACTCGTTTTGTTCTTGAGATATCCATCATCAACCTTGAAATGCAAATTTACCTCATTTTTCACTATATTACCCCTTCTTTTTGCAAACAATTTTTGTTTTAAGGCTAAATTGGTACTCAGCGCCCCAAAAACCCCTTGTAACCAAATTTTACTAAAATCGGCGATGCGTCCGGTTTGTAAATAGTTACCCAAAATGGCAAACCATTTTAAAAAATTAACTTTTTGTATGTTCTTTTACATTTAAAAGGAGAAAAATTAAAAAATTCTCGAAAAAATAGATTTCACAGGTAGTCGTAGTACTGAAGACCTTTTCCAAGAACCAAATTTTTTAAAAAGTTTTGCTCTACAATTGGTATAAAATTTGCAATATTATTTACTTATACATCAATATGAACTTAAGTTAATATTTGTGTGTGTTTTCAAAAAAAAAAAGGATAGTGATGCTGAGCAACAGTTAATATTGTTTAAATACCATTTACCAAAATACTCTTTCCGTCCATGTCTTATTTGATTGTTATTGTAAAATGACAATACACATCTTGTAAAAGAAGTTTAAACAGATTTACATACTTGCAGTAATTATAAAAGAAGAAATCCTATTGTTTTTAACTGTAACAAAACTGAGGACAAAACATATTAAAAAAATTATTTACGATTTTAATATTTAAGAAATAACCTAAAAGATGTATTCTACTTGGATTTGAATTCTAAACTTTATCAAATAGGTAACTGGATATAATACCAGCTAACCTCACTTTTTAATATTTCATAAGTTCCATAATTATTTGTTTAACCCACACCGAAGAACTAAATGCCAGTATCAATTTTTAGACCATACCTACCCCAAAGAATAAAAATAAAAAACATTTTCAAGTCACCCAAATTACCCCTTTTCCCCATAATTAATAACAACTCTCAACAAATATGTCCGTCACAGACTTGGTCACAGATGAACGGACGTAACAGTGATCTTGGAAAACGTCATTCTTATTTAATAAAAAAACTTCATTAAGTACCTACCAAGATGTGACCTCTGGATCCTTTCCCAGAGTACCTATAGAGAGAATGAATTTAGTAGCTTAAACAAGGAAAACCCTAAGAAACCCTTTACCAATCAAAATTCCTAGACCTTGACAGGTTTTCACTTAAAAATAACTGTCCTTTTTACGCTTTATTTATTCATTTATCAACAGGCATATTGCCCTCCTCTCGTAGAATTTGCAAAAACTTACAATACATTTTTATGAGACCAACCAATCATGGAAAAAGTAATCTAGGAAGGATTCCCGTGGGAATTCCTTTTTCCTTTTAGAGTACTGAGCTAGATTATGTACCACAAATAAATGATCAGTAACAAAAGAGCGATTAAAAAGGAAAAGTAAAAGAATTTATTTAGGTATTTATATCACTCTACAAAGACAATGCAAATTTGTTGGATGTGTAAATGACCTCGGAAATGATTATTTATTTTTATTGATAAAGCTATAAAGTATCTTAAGACGATAAGAAGAACGCCAGAAAACTTGATTTTATATACTCACTCTGTGCATTAAAATAAAAAAGTGAAAAGATTATGACACATAATACAGATTCTTCAAGAAATTTCAAGATCGTGTTGTAAACTTTCTATTAAAGCATTTTTTTTTTATTTGCCATCTACCTAACAAAAGCTCGAGCCAAAGTTATACTATTATAGACATAAGCAAAGGCTCTGACCAATAACAAACTTTTTTGGTCTACTGGTCGATTTCTCCATAAAATGAGTTTAAATATTCCATAGTGAAAAGTAAAAACTTCTCTAACTGACTTCTGTTTTCACCTTCTAAACACATTTTCTGGGAGCTCCCAAGATCTTTCGGAGAACACAGCAGGCACGGTAAAGAAATTCCTGCAGCTGTAGTACCTACCTGAGGATCGTTTTGTATCTGTCTTGCATGTGGTGACTAAATACATCGATATAAAATGGGCCCATATTTAATTTATTCTGAAAGCGATGCCGCCAAGTACACAAAAAATGATAAAGTAGACAAACCTTTTCGAATGCACATAGCCTCGGAAACAGCCTGATTACATATTTTTAGTTAAATAATAAAAAATACATTGCTAAAACACGTATCACCCACTTACAAAACAGGGGAATTTTATTACCGCGGGACTTAAAGATTTGGAGGTGTGAAAATACATCAATTTTGAACAGGAGGTAAAAATCTTTCTACAGCTCGTCGATAGACAAGAATCCTAGAGAGTTATGGGAGACGCTATTCCCTAGACATTAAAATAATATTTCAGAGAAGATCTCTATTTGGATACTCATAGAGTGTACACATTAAAAGGAGAAAAATCCCTTTTCACTCAAAAATAAGTTTTTAGCTGTTCTGGTTATGGATATAACTTGTTTATGCCAATTAACGTAGTCCTCGAATGTTAACAGTTAACATACACTTTATATTTACAAAAAAAACAAGCCAAAAGCACATAGGATGTTTGCGCAGACTTGACATTTTCCACATTATAATTTTTGGGCACATACAAGGACGAGGACATACATACAAGCTGTTAACCAATAAAAACGATGGAATTTTTTAGGTAAACGTTTTCAAAGGGAAATACAATTTTATGTGACCTAAAACCTGCCTAATGTTTTGATTTAGATGACGCAATAATACCACTATTGCATTTTAATAAGGTTCTTAAACTTAACCTGAGGAAGGTCATAATATTTTTTTAATCTTTAGTCAATTTTTATACGCATATTTATGTTTTGTTTATTCCCATTTAAATTTTATCTCGCCATAAACGACTACAGACACTATTTTAAGTACTCGTCTGCAAATCATTTTATCATTAGTGTGAAAGTTAGGTACTTATCGTTCTCTGTCAACCTTTGTATTAGTTATTTCGAGAGATAAGTAGTAGCTACCTGGTATTCAAGGTTTAAAACCAAATTATTGTATTTCGCATTAAAATTTCAGGGGTAGACCTAATGAGATAGACAAGCTACTTAACCTTATAAAGCTCTAGTATTTTTATGGTATATTTAATGATAATGATAATGATAATAAGTATAATTAAATTATTCAAAAGCATAGAGCGGGCGTTTTGTTTTACTCCAGATTTTACTATAACTCTATTTTTTTGCAAGAGAGAGTAATAAATCATTTAATTTTATGGCAATTCGCTTTCTATGTTAGTCCGAGTATAAATATTTTTCTTCAATTCTACCTGTAATGTACTGATAAGGCATCATAATTTTAGGCCGGCAAGACCCCGCTCTAAAATTCGTCAACCTCTTGGGTCGAATACAAAGAAATAACAGATGTTTACCCGTATTTACGTGGGAATAATGTGATAAAAACCTTGACAGTGGCGGTGCGCTTGAGTTTATTTTTGGAAACTTACCCTTTTTAAACAGTTTAGGTAAAATGAAAATCTTGTTTCTTTTATATGTGTAAAAATTTATTTTAAAATTTATAGTAGGTATATCAATATTGTACAGTTGGTATAATTATAGTTAATAATAACCATTTTATTAAGAAAATAATACACATTAAAAATGCATAGTCAAAAAAAATTATTTAAAATATAATCTATACCTAATTAAGTATGCTACATAATCTACATCTAGTTATTCACATTCTTCCATATCTGACATACTATCACTACTTGAGTCATATGAGTCTACTTGTATAATTAGAGGTTGTATCTACTAGTTATTATATCCAAAGACCACATTTTATTTTCTACTTCTAATACAAGTTCGACACATTTTTTCCAGTTTTCTGGGGAAGCATTAGATATGGCAATTTGAAATAGTTTTTTTTATATCTACTAGTTTAAACGTAGTATTATTTCTGGCTACTTCACCTTTCACTTGTGCCCATATAAGTTCTATGGGGTTTAGTTCGCAGTGATAAGGTGGCAGCCGATATACAGTTATATTTTGTTTCTTGGCTATTTCATCAATTACAAAACGTGTGTACTTAGCTTTCTTTGTGGCGACTTCACTTTTTACTAGCTGCAACAACTCTAGTTTAACACTATCTGTAGGATGTTCAATATTTTGCTGCATCAACCAGGATTGAATGTCTTTTTAAGCCAGCTTAAAGAGCATTTTGTACGCGCTTCCTGCCTCCGAATGCCTCTGTTCCAGACCGGAAAACAATTTTTAAATGGGTTGCTAACTTAAGGGCAACTGGTTCTTGATTTTCCTAAATCAAGACAGCGATCCGAGATGAAACTGCTGCTATTCCTCAAGATATGGTGATAAAAGTAATGCGGAACTTCTAGGAACGCCTTCGCATGTGTGTCGCTGCTAACGGCCGTCACTTACACGATATAATTTTGAAAACATAGTTATAAAAACCTTAAAGTGTGCTCTTTTGATAATAATAAAAGTTTAGCTTCATATTTTATAGTAGACTTTTTATTTGCTACCCAAATGTGGGAGTCCATTCTGCCGCACCCTGTATAATCGAATACGTTTTTAACAATTTGCTTTTCGTTTACAGTTAAATGGCCGAGACATGCGCGTTTCTGCGGAGAAGCCATTTTTATAATACTGTAATACTTTGAACAATACTTTAACAATTTATAACCACTCAGTTGCACACATACGGAAAGATATTAAAGTATATATAAAATTTATAATCCTTATTTAACGCAATTCGGTGTATTTCTACCTGTTCTTTGCACAGAGACTGGTGCGCCTATGGTTTACAACCTTCTAACCGTCCCGAGACATTTTTATTACTATCTCTTGCAAAAAAATGAAGTATAGTTTTTTAATATATTTATGACAGTTTAACTCTTGAATGAAGCCAAAATAAGACGTATTGTGTGTTGGTTTTTTAGATGTTTAACCAGTTTTCCCAGTTCTGTTAAAAATTTTGTAGCCAGAACAAAATCACATAAATTCTCAATAATTTCTGGTGTATAGGGTTGCAAGATCCGTTTTTTGGTAAAATGTCAAATTTTTAGTCATCACGGAAGTCGGGTAAGTCCAAGACATATATTTTAATCAAAGTTTAATAAATTTTAATATGCTATTTTCTTACTTTTACCTCTTATAAAAATTTAAGATGTCAAGTTTTTCTAGTACTCGCAAAAACTTACATATACTTAATACTAGTAAAACACAGAGTTTTTTTATTCAATATCCTGGGCATGGCGAAAAATTTTAAATCCAACTATTTCGCTGAGCTGTCCAAAATGTATTTTAATTTGTGTTTTCATTCAGTTTTTTAAAAGATCATAAAAACCCACATTTAGATCCGCAGTGGCAAAAAGCATTTTTCGGATTTTTACGACCAAATGAAACAAATCAAGGGTGAACGAACATGCGCAGTGGGAGAATACAACACCGGCACTCCATGCCCCCGACCGCGTTCTGACCGTGACGCTCATTAGCTACCGTACTCCGAACGAGAAACCCAGAGAAGGCGTCGTAAATTCTTTCCGATAATGCAAATAGCCTGTTTGGCGCTAGGGGTGTTCACCCTCGATTTGCTTGCGTACAAACCCGTTTTTCGCCCATGAAATGTAACTTTTGTTTCGCGCAGGTAATAATATTGGCGAGATCAGTGATTGGGATACAAATACACAAAATATTTTGCTACGTCAAAATGAGACCAAGTCTATTTTACACTAAGCTACCCAATTTATTATAATAATCAAATACAAGCTAAGCGATAAATTTCAGCATGTCCTCTCATATTGTAGATGTCTTCTATACTGATTTGGCGGATTAATTTTCTGAATGATGCTATGACTTCTGACGTTATTAAGAAATGTAGGGTCTAGAGGGTACAAAACAGGTCATCTTTCGGAATCATCAAATCCTAATTACTAAAGCTGTCGGGACTAAACCTGAACAAGGCATTGATACTTAAGAGCATGGGTTGGCAACCTGTCGATCGTGATCGACTGGTCGACTTGAACCTCACCTAATCTCACCGTGGGAAGATTGGGGTCTGTGCAAAAATCACGTAATTTTTTTACCGCTGGGAACGGGAAAAAGTTAACGAGGCAGGTCCTCCCTAAGAAAAATATATCCTGGTAGGCAATGTTACTTTCTGGTGCGAGGGCCCTTTTTTTGCTCTTCAAAATTAGTTTGACGATAAAATCAATTCCGGTTTAGGAAACGATGAGATTGGGGAAGGGAGGGGAGTTGAAGCAAATCTCACCGAATATCACCGGAGGGGGAGGAGGGTTTGAAACTGGAAAAAGAACGCCTTACGTAATTTATGGACGCCCCTTTATAAGTCCAGTCGATCGTGGCAAGGCAAAAAATATTTATAAATACGTAGAACTGCGCAACGTTATTACCAACTCCTGCTAGACACATCATCTTGTATGACTTTTTCAATCGCCGAAGTATATAATTGGTAGATCGCACTGGGTGTCGTCAGTGAAAAGTCGATCTTGGGTCTAAACAAGTTGGCCATCCCTAGAAGCTATCCCTCTGTTAACGAGATCCGCATACAATGGTCAACGCTGGCAAAGTTCACATGAATTTTTTGAAAAACATACCCCCAAGAGCAAGACCAAAGCATACCTTCGCCACATCAATAGAGAAGATATCTATAGGTGTAGAGTGGAAGTGCTAATTTGATCTAGGTGCCAAAATTAGAAATCTTCAGAAATCGAAGAAATAAGATAAATTGACACTTTAAAATGGAATATAGGGGTTGCCACGTAGAACATATTGGACAGAAAACAAAGTTTATATTTTGGCACTCTGCAATTCTTTATACTTTTATGTTTTACCCATCTATTATTGATCTGTAATACCTTAGAAACGGAATATGTTATGGTAGCAATAATACCTGCTATCACACCTAGGGCATTATAAGCGGGCATTATGATAATGCCCGCTTATAATGCCCTAATATGGAAATTTTATTGCTTATCCAATTTTATTTCTCTCACAATAAGGATCAAGTTTATACAAACATATGTATTAAAATAAAATCAATAACTTACCAGTTCCTGAAAATATGCCATTAAAACGGTTTCGGTTATTTGAAGAATTGCGTTCGCATCTTTCCAAATACCAAATATGCCATACTCCCGATCATACTGTTGCCTTGATTTAACTGGCAAAAGATTTTCGGTCGCTTTTATGGCCTTTTTCCATTTTGAGCAAATCGTTAAATAAAAATGCCAACTGACTAACTGATAGAAACATCAAAGTCAAACTTAACACCAGTCATTATCTACTTATGTAGACAGGTACAGGTGCAACTTATTTTTATATTGCGAATAAATAATGTAATTAGTCATTGAAAAACTCTTTTTGGGTAAAACATAAAGCATTGTATGCACCACGGGCTTTACTGGACTATAATGCCCATCAGGTCGAAATCTATTTCGACCTTCAGGGCATCCTAGTCCTAGTAACGCCCTTAATACATAAATAGCTATTACTTCCGAGTTAAATTTTACGAAATATCGTTTAATTGGTAAAAAGAGGAGCCAAAGTATCTTTTAAAACATTAGCTTAACAATTTTTTACGATCCCATACCTAACGTACATATTGGTTTTCTCTCCAACTTTTTCTATCAGCTTCCTATTTGGAGGTAGGGATACTATAGATAAATCTTTGAACTACTTCAGGAAACCTTTTTATACTATTTTTTTGTACAAAAAACATCTTAATAATATTGTGTACTGGTTTTAGAATTTATTTTATACCTATTACCGATCGATGTTAAACTCCTAGATACGAGACTACTAAACGTCAAAATACCTTATCGCAAAAAGTTGATATAGCACGTACTGTATAAGCAATAGGTCAAGGTATAGCGGCCACTAAAGCAACAGCAAAAGATGTATGATGAATTATCCAATCCAAATTTTTTACATGCCGGTATTTAAGTTAGTCTCTTTTCCTCACATTGCCTATGCCTATGTCTTATGTTATTTAGCTGATCCGGTATAGTTAGTAAAGAAAAGACGAAAACTTTTCATGAACCTAATTCAGTAACAAGAATAAACAAATACACATTTATGTTAAGTCAATATGGGCCTTTGCCAGATTTCGTTCTAGTCTGCTTTTTAAATTACCGTACATTCCATTTAGCAGGTGTTCAGATCTAGATTTAAATGAAAACTTAATTCTACGAAGGCTTGCCAGCATAAATTTTAAGTTAAACAATAAAAATTTAATAGGCCATTAACAAATAATTGCAATGAATTAACCAAAATTGCACCTACGAATGGATAATATTTAGTAGTATTAGTGGCGAGCGGTGTCGTAGGGTGATTTTGGGTCACAATAGCTTTGTTCGCGGGTTTAGTAATAAACTGATTCTGGACCAGAACCGAACTGGTTTAGAATTGTTTTAAAGCGCATGTCTAGTTATTTATTAGTTCGGAATTTTTATTTACCGCGAACGATTTTCTTTACAGCTGAGGATGTATTCTAACCTAGCCTTTTGGTTAGGATTTTTCATGGTTAAATTGGATACGACACAAAAAAAAATTAAATTTAAACAAAAAGGTAAATTGTTATACTGTCCAAAGCCACTCGAGGTCTCTCGGCGGAAGACGAGGGATTCCCTGCCTCCTCTCGTTTTTAACATAGTGTATGTGTATTTAACTAAAGATAAAATTCAAACAACAAGAAATTGTAAAATCTTGTAATATTGTCTATATTTTTTAATTAAATCTTTATTTATTTTATTGCATACATACATTCATACGGAATACAATTAAAAATCCTTTGTTTATATACGGTCAGAATCACAAAAATATTCAACAGGTATATTAACCCGCATAAAAAGTGGCAGAAACAAATAAACTGTAATACAACGGTTTATTTCTGTACCACAAAAACAGAAAACAGCTGACCATGTCGACAATGCGCAGGAAATTCCGAACTGAACTTTTAGTTCCAACAAAAATCCCAGGTCTGCTAATCTGGTTACGAACCGGTAACGAACTGATTCCATTGTAACCCGCGAACACAGAACTGTGTTGCGGTTTTGCAAAGATGATGGGTGAAGAAAAAGCCACAGGAGTAAGATATACCAATAAGCCAGTTTCAAGCTTGTGGAGTCTGATTAAAAAGACCGGCTTGGATAGCGTGCTCTAACAAATGAACGGAGGACACACAATAAATCTGAGCAGGATGCAGTGATAGAGGATATAAAATCCACCTTCAGGGTCATCTAATCTAATGTCTTTTTTATTCCGCAAATAACCAGACCGATCACTGGCGACCCAAACACCTATAATTCAGGCAATAAACTTCTAGTACATATGGTATTTGCTGTGGTAATAGTAACAACCAAGATACAAAGTAGGTGGAACAGCAAGATTTTTTATCTTTGGACCAACCACGAAGGCTAAAAGCCTAAATACTAACGTACCGTGGGTGTCTTAACCGAGGTAAGGGGGAGTTTGTTGACACGGGACTTAAATACTTGAAGATTTGGGGGAAGGAAAGACCTCCGCGGGCAGCAAGTTCCACAATCTAGAAACTCTAGGGATAAAAGAACGAACAAAGTGGGAAGTTCGGTGCTTGTCCAGTTGGACCGTATAGAGATGCATACGCGCGGAGCCACGAGTTTCTCTGTTGGGAACCGTGAGTGGAGGAACTATACTGGACAATTCTTCAGAGCAGAGGCCATGGTAGTACCTATAAAAAGCGATAAATCCCCCACAGCCCGACGATGGGCAAGAGAGGGAAGCCTTTCTGTAAGTGAAGGATCATTAATGAGACGAATAGCTCTTCTTTGGATAGAATCAAGAATGTGGGGCGCCATGCCCCAGATATGAGAACAATATTCCGAGGGAGGTCGGATTTGGGACACATATAAAGTGTATAAATTAGAAGGAGAGAAATACTTTTTGGCTCGAAAGAGAAATCCAAGCTTTTTAAAGCTGCCGTGGCTATAGATACAATATGTTTATGCCAGTTAAGGTTACTTTCAAATAAGACGCCCACAAGATTGAAGGTGTCTTTGCTCTGTAAAACTTGGCCGCTCATAAGTAGAGGATGAGTATTTAATGACTCCTTTCGCGACAAGGAACATGATTGTGTTTTGGATGCATTAAAATGGACGAGATTTTTGGCGCCCCAATCCAATATTAAATTAAGATCCTGCGAAAGAGATATCTGCATCGCTCTGCGTTTGTTTTCCAAGTTAAATTTAGTGATGGGCTTACGAACCTGGAAGCTGGAGTGAAGGGTACTATCGTCGGCGAAACTAAGAATGGAATTAGTTGTGGACAAGAAAAGGTCGTTGATGTGAAGAAGAAACAATGTTGGTGCCAAAACTGAGCCCTGAGGCACTCCAGCATTTACTTGGTGAAAGCTTGAAGAATGGCCGTCCACAATAACTGATATACGACGATCAGATAAATAACTAGAGAGCCAAGTACAAAGTTTAGTTAAAAGACCATATGAGGGAAGTTTATTAAAAAGTGCAGCATGCCAGACCTGGTCAAAAGCTTTGGATATATTAAGAGCAACGATCTGGGACTCACCTAGAAACTCAAGAGACTTATTCCAGCAGTGTGAAGGAAAGATCTGCTGTAGATCTTTTGTGGCGAAATCCATACTGCCTGTCATGCAAAAATATGTCTAACATATTATTTAATGGGTCACAGGCGACCTCCTGTTGTCTTTTAAGGGTTATGTAAATTGATTTCTCTAGCAGCTTGTAAAGTGACAGTAAAAAGACGGTTGGAGTAAAAAACAGACCATATTTTGAAAGAAAATTATATGAGGCGAGTCTTTTCAAAAGGGGATATATTCCATCTTTCTTTTTTTCTCCTTATACACAGTATAGGAGAGATTTACTGCCTTCCCTATGAGTTACCACCGCGGCATGAAAGGTTCGGCTTTTCTGTCTAGTAAAACAAAAAGATATAGATATTTTTTCATAATTTGTAAACCACTGTGGTCCAATGTCGAGTAATTTTCTTTTTTTAGTTAATTTCTTAAATTATGTAGGTCCTTCGCTTAACGTAGATATAAAAATTACATGTAAATAGTTTAAAAATTAATATTTATCAAAGATATTAGGAAAATTTTACCCAGAACACTTTTAAGTTTCACGTTTTTTAGATAACGCATTCTCGGAAATCAACGTGCTTACGCTGTTTGCAAAATGGTACCAATTAGATTAATTTTAATTGTTTTTTGTTATTAATACTTAAAGCTAATTAGTTTACAAACCAATAATATTTTGAAAATAAATATGACTGTATTTAAACTGTTGGTAGATCACAAGTTGAAAATAAATTAAACCATTTACCATTCTGAATTATAAATTAATTATTGGAAAACGCATTACTTGTACAGGTTTTATCAGTAGGTTTATCATAAAGTCATAAAACTAATTCTAGATATTTCCAACCTTGTTGTTAAAAAATAATTATTTTTATGGGAAGGGTCGATTAATTATTGTTATTAACACCACCTTATCATTTATCACATGATTGGCATTGCCCACATAGTTAATTACTAAGCTTACACGAGCGCTTGAATGCTTATTAACCAAATGCGAATTTGGATAAAACACATGTGTAAACACCATTAAACTAATTTCAAAGTATAAATTCGCACGACATTAAAAATATACAGGGTGTCCAGTAACGCAACCGAAAAACTTTAAGGGGTTATTCTACAATGAAAATTAGGAAAAAAACTTTATATAAACTTATGTCGTAAACGTCTTAGGTTTTGAACCACGGGGCATTATTTTTTTTAATATTGTTTTTTGTCGGTTTTTTATAATAACTTTTATACCCATTCAGATATTTTTGAGAAGTTTAATATCTAAAAATAAAAACAAAGGTCCGACCTCCCTTGGAATATTGTTCTCATATCTGGGGCATGGCGTCCCCCACAACCCTAAGCATTCTTGATTCTATTCAAAGAAGAGCTATTCGTCTCATTAATGATTCTTCACTTACAGCATGGCTTCCCTCGTCGAGCTGTGGGGGATTTATCGATTTTTTATAGGTACTTCCATGGCTTCTGCTCTGTAGAGTTGTCCAGTATAGTTCTTTCACTCACGGTTCCCACCAAAGGGACTCGCTTGTGCCACGCGTATGCATCCCTATACGGTCCAACTGGACGGGCCCCGAACTTTTCAATTTGTTTCTTCTTTTATCCCTCGAGTTTCTAGAATGTGGAACCTGCTGCCCGCGGAGGTCTTTCCTTCCCCCCAAATCTTTAAGTATTTAAGTCCTATGTCAACAAACTCCCTCTTACCTCGCTTAAGACACCCACGGTACGTTAGTATTTAGGCTTTTAGCCTTCGTGGTTTGTCCACAGATAAAAAAATATTTTTGTACTGTAGAATTTGCTATTAGGAATAAAGAATGACTATGGCAAAAAATGATTTTTATTTTTTTATGCAAAAACCGTTCATCAAACAAAAAAGTCAAAAATCAAATTTGTTCTTAACTAAATGGAGATTTAAAACACAAAAGATTTTTATTTCAGAAACATACGGTGGCGTGCCATTTTTTCTTAAAAAAATATTTATCTTAAACCCCTCATTGACGACACTTGTCTTGTATGCCAAAAATGCCTTCTGTTGAAAAGGTTGCGTCTCACAAATTTTTTAAAAGTGTCTGAATGGGTATACAAGATATTATAAAAAAATATATTTAAAAAAATATTAACACCCCCTAGTTCAAAAACTAAGACGTTTAGGACATATGTTTATATATGGTGTTTTTCCCTAATTTTTATTGTTAAATTGACCCTTGCCGGTTGAGTTACTGGACACCCTGTATATACCAAAACAATAATTTTAATGCGAATTGCGACTTTTAAAATAAGAAAAATGGGGTAAAATCGCGCACGTAAAAAAATAATATTTTCAAATATTTTTATCATATTTTTCAATTCATTTTTATTTTTTGATATGAAAGTTTGGTGCTCGTAGGAAAAATGTACTTAACACGTGCGGAAAGTGCCTTCTCCGCATTTAAGGACTAGCCCGAACTCCGCTTCGCGTATTTTGTGCAACTGAGGTCGCGTGTGAAAAAGTATCACTTTCCGCATTTGTTAGGTAAGTAACTATTCTAAAAAATGGCTTTTTAAACTTTTTCAAAATTATTATTTTAAACTTGGCTTATCGATTTCAAATTAAATAAACACCTTTTTCAAACATTTTTTTGATATTTGGTCAACTTGCTGATAGTTTAATTTAATTTTAAATAGTTATTTCCCTAACCGCCGCGCCGCCCATGAGTCGGATGTTTTTATAGGATTTTTGGGTTAGTTATTAAGCAGAGGTGCTTGCCACAAATATATTTTTTTTTAATGTGGAAAATAAAACATTTTTTAACATGTGTCCAACTCTTTGTCTGTCACTGTATGTCCGGTTCGTACGGTATAGTTAGGCCCATATTTATTTCATTCTGAAAGCGATGCCGCCAAGTACACAAAAAATGATAAAGCAAATAAACCCTTTTGTAAACAATGAATTATTGCAGCAAAAAATATTCAACCCGACGACTACGCCACGCGTTACGGTTTTTATGGTACGCCAGAGACGAAATAAGAGAATGTTTTTTAAGTACGTGGTACGTGTTTTTGTAATATTTTTATTTATTTATCTAAAAATATGTAATCAGGCTCTGTCAGAGGATATGTGCTTTCGAAAAGGTTTGTTTACTTTATCATTTTTTGTGTACTTGGCGACATGATTTTCAGAATAAAATAAATATGGTCTTAACTATATCAAATAATTTGATACCATGCAACAAATATCGCCATTTTAGTTTTAAGTTATTACATTTTAATAAATTTTATCGTTTACTTTTGACACACCTTTTATTTTAATACACTTATCAAAAATAAATATTTAAGTTTATTACATTAACTCTAGACAAACTCTTATCTAATTTCTAAAAATATAGCAGCTTTATTTTGTAAATACTTAATATAAAATACACTTTAAAAATTTTCCGGGAAACGGTTAAGATTTTTTACTAAAATTAGAGATGTTTTTTGGAATTATGGTAACAGTTTCATAAACGGTTTCCTGCTATTTTAAGGGTTTTTTAAAAATTATTGATACATATTTTGGACACTCTTCTAAATAAAACGTAAGTGGCGCACATCCAAAATATTCCGTTTTAAAAAAATATCAGTAAATAAACTTAAGGGACCGGGGAGTGAAAAGGGGTGATGGACGGGGTAAAATTGGTAAAACGAGTTAATGAAACTGAACATCACATGTAAAATAAAGTAAAAATTACATAAAGATAAAAAATATGATAAATATAAAATTGTTAATTCATAACCTAAAAGTGGAAAGAAAAACGACTATAAACATCAGTTATACCATGCTAAATATAGAAAAGATTTGGCAACATCGGAAGAGTCTGATTCTATTTATGAGTGAATAAAAGAAAGAATTCACACAAACTGGATTCATAAAGTGTCTCTGGTGTAATTAAAGGATTCAAAAAACGTTGACTAACTAACCACAACTAACCAGAACTAACCTGACCACCCTTTATAATCCCTTTTTATTATTAAACATTTATACGACGTTGCCAATTGTCCATAATAAAAGTGGACAAATGCCAAAAAAAAATTTTATTATAAAAAAAATCATAACTGCGCCTTCATATTATTATTATTAAGGACAACTAATAGATAACATGTACTTCAAAATATTTTTAAAAATCTTTAAAATAGCAGAAACTGAACACTAAATAATTATAAAACATTGCGTTTTTTAGTCCAAGAAATGTATCTTTCTTTAATAGGTCATACTGTATATTTCTACCTCAATCGATTTTCAATCATTTTTTGAACACAAGAACGTATTACGAATTTTTGTGCCAGAACAAAAAATTATAGTAAGAACATTTTAAAAGCGCAAATTCGGTACCCTTTGGAAATAATACAAAAAAACATTAAAAAGACCATCACCTGCAATCGGACTATTTTATACAAAGGCGCCGCTATTCTTTACAGCAACGCGCCGATACACTATGGGATAGAAATCCATTATTTTGGCCAAAAAGCAACTTTAAAATTTTAATGGCTCATGCTGTGTATTTCAAAGTAGATACTCCAAACTACATGTACGCAAAATTATAAAAGAATATGACGACTTCTATTGGGGTAATAAGAAACTTGAAAATGTATTTTAAGTAAACATAATATACAACATTTAATCTACTTAGTTTATTATTAGCCTTGTTTACTAAAAAAAGTAAAAAGAGTTTAAATAATAAGAGCTATTGTGGTGTTTCGCTTGTCTCGCTACTTTTGTCAAAGATTTTTACCTTTTTCTTTATCAGTTTTTGTACTTACAATTGCCTTTCTACTTTTTGCTACTTCTGAGTGTAAGGACAGATACAAGATTTTTTTATAATTTACAAGGTTTTCCATTTTAAAATTTAATATTTTTTATCCTACACTGTATATCCTAAAAGATAAAAGCATTCTGATGAAAGATATGGATTTTACAGAATCTACCCAACAAAACAGTGTTTTTATTTATTTTATACGTTGAAAAATAAAAAAGTTGGGAAATAGATGTATCTCTATTACGCTTCTAAGAATAATTTAAAATTATTTTTCAGATTTGGATGGTCATATTTCCGAAACTAATTGAGATAGACACATTAAATGTAGTATTTTTTTTAAGCATTTTAAAAGATTTTTTGGTGGTGATATAATATTTAAGGTATTCCATTTAAAAAAATCATACCTATTGTCGTACCCTGTATATCATATAAGATAATAATCATCGGATTACTGATTAGAATACTACCGAATTAACCAAACAAGCTGACATTTTATTTTATTTTGTACAATAAAAAATAATAATGTTAAGGGGGTGTAAATTTATACTCACATATAATAAGTTTTAGATTTCCAAAAAGCATTTGTAATAATTTATAATATTTTTTCAGTAAAAAGCACTTCATTTTAAGTTAGATTGGTAAGTTTCAGAATTTTGAGCAAAAAAATTAATTTCTATCCCATAGTGCGATGACCAGCTGCATCAACCGGCATAGCATAAAAGAAATATAGCAAAGGCGGCCGCGAAGACAAGCATGCCGATTTATTTGCTTTAAACTTTTTGTGATTTTTTTATTATCAAAGAGCACCGAATTTACATTTTTAAACTGTTCCTTCTATACTGAGTAATGCGCATTTTTCACTTTTCGTCAAGTGTGCCACGAAATTTATGATTAAAACAAAATTATACATATTACGGGAATTTAAATCAAGAGACACAATGTTGCAAAATGGTCAATCAGCTGATAAAAATGGGCATCTAGATCAAAAATGTCCCAAAATATCTACCATACTTACAGAAATTATCAGATTTTTGGTTTGTGTCTCGGCTAGAAGCAAAATCACTTTTGAATATAAGGCATTTAATTTCAGACAAAATATTAGGTATAATTATTTTATGTTTTATTTGCTTTTTGGGAGATTAAATTTAAACAAAATATTATTTGGCTTTTCTCCAGAATAAAATTAAAAAGTTTATTTAACATTTTAAGAAAATTAAAACTTTTATACATTATGAAGAACTGCGCTGCTCTTACACAATATAATAAAAGTTATTATTACCTTAAAAGAAATAAAATAATGAAATATTTAATATTAAGTTATTTACAATACAAAGGTTTCAATCTATAAACAAAGGTTCATTGGCACTCGGTTGAAATCATTTTAATGCAATAAAATAAAATATTAACAAGACGCCAGGCGAGAACAGACCTAAAAACTTACTTATAAACTTATTAGAAAACTGAAAATAAAAATATAATTGCCGTTGAGGTGCAATTGAACCGGCCTTCGTTACAAGTGACAGAGACACATTATTGCTTGCTCGAGGACGGTACAATGAGCCTTGAGTGCGTTTTGCTGTGTTCAAAGGTAGATGAATTTTGGGATAATATTTTGTTTGATACGTCCGTCTTGAAACTTGTAGAGCTTTCTAGGTAGCCTTCTGCAACAGATGATGACTTTCAACCTCCAAGTCTTTTAATATTCGTTATGCCTTCACCAGAATTAGCTAACATTGTAGCTGAGGAACGGCGAAAGTTATGTCCCGTGTAAAGTTCTGAGTTTGGAAGACGTAAGCAGCTATTTCAGAGAGCATCTTGCCAAAAGAATTTATTTCCATGCTCTGGACAGTACAAACCACTTTTTGTAATTAACAAAAATCTTCTGTGTGGTGTTTCGGGCTTTCATAAACTGAAATACTTCCTATACAAAGCTAGATATTTTCCATTTTCAATATTCTCGGAAATAACAGAACTTCGGCTAGAATGGTTTTTGGAGTCCGGAATATTTAAAATTAAAAGATTCCCCTTATCGTCAATATCATCAATGCTGATTTTCATCAATTCTTCTCGACGACACCCACCAGCTAGTTTGCTAGATAGACATTATTTGGAGCATCATTAATAAATTTTGGGTTTTCATCTTTTGAGAAAATGTTGGCCTTCTTGGGTCTAAATCCCACATTTTGCTTCTTCAAAAATGATGTAACTTTGAAATATTTGCTTAAATCCATGTTTATTTTCGATCTCAATGACACTTTTTAACATGGAATACCTTGACCATAAGGTATTGGATTTACATGTATTAGCAAGTTCCGCAAAATATGCCATAAAAACTTCTTCTTCATACTTTTGATTTTTTCTCGCCACACCAGCTTGTAAATGCTGTATATTTTTCTCGTACCTGTGCTTTGACTTCGACAGCAACAAATCTAAATTTGCTATTTCGGCTGCTTTTAGAATGGATTCAGGTAATTCCTCGTCAGAAGACTCCATGGGAAACGTTTTTTATTCAAACGATACTGAAGAATGTACTAAAGACACTTTTAATTATCGATGACTTTTAATGACTTTGATCTTTTATAATATGGACACCAGAACCTGTCAAAACTAAAAATCTGACAAGCAAATTTAATATATACCAGGATTTTTGAAACAATGTTTTTAACAATATTAATTTTTAGTGAATATTTCGTTGATTTTACACCTAATTTGTACAAATAAAAGAATGGTATGCCAATAATAACATTATTCTGCGGAAAAGTGCTGCTTTCCACACGCTAGTAGAAAAAATCTTATCGATACAAACATAACATTTTTTAGCATTTCTGTAAAATCATGTTAAATACAGGGTGGCCGTCTATATTTTGATCCATTTTGTTCGCAAATAACTTTAGATTGAATACAGTTATCAAGATGAAGAAACTTTAGATTTTCTTAAATTTTTTTATATCCCATCTTCTCGTTAAAAAATGTAACTTCGTAAATAACTTTTGTAAAGTTATTTGCGATTAAAGTGGGCCAAAACATTAATGACCACCCTGTATTGTTGTTTAAGACGAGGAATTTCTTACCGCAATATTTTTATTTTTAATCAAGATTTTCCTAACTCTTGACATTGGTTACACCTGGCTAGGTAGTTAGGATTAAGTAATGTTAGCTAATTTTAAATAAAAAATGTGCGGACAGATGCTATTGAATTTACTTGGTCATTTATCTTTGGACTGACAATTAGTTTTGTAATTTTGAACACAACTTTTTATTTAGTGCCAGAAAAATGTAGCAATCTTTTGGAAATCAAACAAAATTTGTATAAGTAATTTAAATATACAAAGTATTGTGATGGTGAATAGCAGTTGCATTCTCAAAACAATCTAATCTAGAAACACTGGTACGTGTTTGACAGAAAACGTGTTAATTTTTTTGTATGGGAAAAGATATTTAAAAGACTAAAAATATAACATGCATTACATGTCAGCAAGATTTAAAACCTAACTTTATCCGTTTACTTCTGTTTGAGGTGAAAAAAAACCCGAATAAAAAAATATGTGTTCACAAAATATAATTTTTTGTTTTAGCCATTCCAAATCAGTTCATTAGCACCTGTTATATAGTGACTATTCTGAAAACTATTAAAAACCCATTTCGAAAATCGCATCTGCTTATCCATTGCTCAAAAAATTGATATTGACATTCGGTTCATGGGTGTTGATAGGAGAAGTAATAATACAAATTTAAATATCAAAGAAAGAGGTAAGTTGCCATACTATTTAAAGTTATTTAAAAAGAGCTGTTTTAGTTTTTTTTAAGTCAACGCATGCAAACTTGCCCAAAAAATTAAATAGGATACTAATTACCCGATTCAATTAATTTTCAGTCCGCCTATTCGATAAACAAATATTTTCAATTTATTGAATTAACGAAAGACTTAGCAATTCAAAATAATTCAAAATTGGCCTCTTTTGATGTTAGAAGCTTTTTTACCTCTATTCCAACAAAAAAATTTATAATTTTAAATAATTTAATTGGTGCTTCTAACTTAGATAATAAAACAAAAACATAATTAAAAAATACCATTCAGATATGCATTAATCAAAATTCCTTTAAATTTAATAATGACTTTCATAAACAAAAGATGGCTCATTTTGAACAGGTACTATTAAACTGTCAAAGCCAACCAACTAACCACATTATTTATTAAAAAGATATGTAGACGATGTTTTTTGCATTTGAAATAGTACAAAGAGAAACTTAGATAAGTTTTTAAACTTTCTAAACTCAATAAATACGAATATTCAGTTTACAATAAGAAAAGGTAACGAGAATGAAATATTTGTTTTCTGAATTAAACATTAAAAATATTGACAATCGCATTGAATTCGATAATTACAGAAACCCAAACACAACAGACCCGGTAATAGCTTACACATCTACCAATCATGGAAAATAAAATTATACTGTTTTTATATTTTAATTCACAGACTTGTCACTTTCCCATTAAGTCAAACAAAACTCTGTAAAACCTTAATAATAGTTAATTTTTATTTTTATTCAATTTGTCTTGACAACGGTGGCAGATTTGCCGCCGAAACGTCGATTTTTAATCATCTTTTTACTTGTTTTATTTTTTTGTTTTTTTTTAGTACTTTTAATTTAATTTTTGGCGTGTACCCAAATAAATACCATCTATTAAAACTTTGTATTATTAAACAAATAGCAAGAAACAACGGGTATAACGAAGCACTTATTAATTGTTAATAAGGCAAAGCTGCCATCTTCATCAATATTGATCCTATCAAATTCTACATTTTAAAGATATTCATTTGCTATTTTATTGACGGCTTCACTTTTCACAGCCATTTCTTTATTAAAGCTTCAAGTGAAGGTTTAAAAATAACATCCAAAACAACCAGTTGAATATCATGTGCAATATGTGCATAACACAGCTGCTGATCGGTCTTAATAGGATTGCCGGCTTTTATCTTTAATTTGGCACCGTCAGTAGTAATACACATTGTATCATCATCTAAAGACAAGTCATATTCTCACAATTTACTATTTAACATCGAGATAGAGGCTTCTGCAGGCAAACTCCTCTAAATGCGCAGCAGCCTCAAGTTCCAGAAAATAGTTTTTTCCAAGAAAACACATAAATTCACTCCCGCTAATCCCGCGCGGGATCTCCTTAATTTTACGAACGGGATTAATCTCTCAAATTACATGCGGGATCTCGGTGTTTCGGGATCCTAATATCCCGGTATTGCAATCCCTAAAACACAGCCTCACAAAGAGAAAAATCGTTATTGCTCCGAAAGACAGACCAGGGTATCTTTATGTTGTGCGGGTCGGTGAATCCGAATTTGGGGTCGGTTTGACCCCATCAGGTCATGGTCAAGGTTCTTTTAAGGTCTATCACAGCCAAAAAAAGTTGAAGGTCCGAAGAACTAGCCCATTGGTATCTTCATGTTTTTGGGGTCAATGAATCCGAATCGGTTTGACCACATCAGGTCATTTTAAGGTCAAATCCTCAAAATTCATTAAAAATAGACCACAATCGAGGTATCTTTATGTTTTTAGAGTCGCTGAATCCGAATCCGACCCCATCAGGTCATTGTCAAGGTCCTTTTAAGGGCAGCGATCCAAAAACCTTAAGATATCTTGATTGTGCTCTATTTTCGATAACTTCTGATGATTTAAGCTTGATATGACCTTGATTTTTACCTGAAGGGCTCAATTTGACTACGGATTCGGATTCACCGACCTGAAAATATAAGGATACCATTATTGTGGTCGGTTTTTCGATAAATGTTGATGATTTGATTTTAAATATAACCTTGACCTCGACCTAATGGAGTCAAGAGGTCAATTTCATTTCAAATTCGGCGAACCTCAAAACACAAAGATTGTGGTCTATTTTCAATGAACTTTAATGACCTGATAAGGTCAAACCGACCATACATTCAAATTCAGCGACCCCAAAAACCTAAAGATCTCCTGGTCTGTCTTTCGGGACAACAACTTTTTCTGTTTTTGAGGCTATGTAATGAACAATTTTACTAAAAAAGTCAAAATTAATGTCATCAAAGGCTCGGGATAAATTAAGAAATAGTCCCACTACCACATTCCATTGCTTTTTTGTGGATAAATTGCGCATAAATATTTTTTTATGAAGTTGTGGACCTAAATTTTCTAATAAAAATATTTATATCGTGGCTTTAAAAAAACAGTTAACATTATCTAACATCGATAAAGTTTTAAAATGATTGAGATAAATTAATCAAGATTTTTTTATCACTCACAATTTGTGTTTTCGTAAATTATTAATTATCCGCTAACAAAATGATCATTAATTCGTAACGCTTCATCTATATCTTGTAAATCATTTAAAATACAAATTTGTCACGTTTAGAAAAAGTTGTGCATCCACATTAAAATTAGAAATTCGTATCTAGATCAAAAACCTACACTCGGACAGATGGGATTTTTCACAGCTTTCAACGCAAAAATTGTGTCAAATGTGGAAATCTAATTTATAAGATTGGTATTCTAAAAACGTCGAATTTAATAGAATGAGTTGAAATAACTTTCAAGTTGTTGAATTTAAACGTGATTTTAAAACCGAGGTTAAACATAATAAAACTTATGGGTACAAAGAAAATCGAATTTACCAAAAAAATGTTTATACAGTGACTGGCAAAAAATTTGCAACAAATAAGACTTTTTTTTATTAGAGGGAGGGTATGGTTTTTAAAACTTTTTATTCATCTTTTTAAATACATTTTCTAAATGGAGTATATTGTGTAAAAGCAGCAGGTTCCACATTCTAGAAACTTTTGATAAAAGAACGAACAAAGTGGGAAGTTCGGGGCCTGTCCAGTTGGACCGTATAGGGATGCATACGCGCGGCACCATGACTTTCTCTGTTGGGAACCGTGATTGGAGGACCTATACTGGACAATTCTTCAGAGCAGAAGCCATGGAAGTACCTATAAAAAGCGATAAATCCCCCACAGCCCGACGATGGGCAAGGGAGAGAAGCCTTTCTGTAAGTGAAGGATCATTAATGAGATGAATAGCTCTTCTTTGAATAGAATCAAGAATGCTTAGGGTTGTGGGGGACGCCATGCCCCAGATATGAGAACAATATTCCAAGGGAGGTCGGATTTGGGACACATATAAAGTGTAAATAATTAGAAGGGGAAAAATACTTTTTGGCTTGAAAGAGAAATGAGAGAGATGTGACGCCCACAAGATTGAATGTATCTTTGCTCTGTTAAACTTGGCCGCTCATAAGTAGAGTATAAGTATTTGATGACTCTTTTCGCGACAAGGAACATGATTGTGTTTTGGATGCATTAAAATGTATGAGATTTTTGGCGCCCCAATCCAATATTAAATTTTGATCCTGCGAAAGAGATATCTGCATCGCTGTGCGTTTGTTTTCCAAATCAGTTTTTGTGATGGGTTTAGGAAACTTAAAACTGGAGTGAAGGGTACTATCGTCGGCGAAACTATGAATGGAATTAGTTGTGGACGAGAAAAGGTCGTTGATGTGAAGAAGAAACATGTTGGGACCTGAACTAAGCCCTGAGGCACTCCAGCATTTACTTGGTGAAAGCTTGAAGAGTGGCCGTCCACAATAACTGATATACATACGTCGATCAGATAGATAACTAGAGAGCCAAGTACAGAGTTTAGTTGAAAGACCATAGGAGGGAAGTTTATTAAGAAGTGCGGCATGCCAGACCTGGTCAAAAGCTCTGGATATATCAAGAGCAACGATCTGAGACTTACCTAGAAACTCAAGAGACTTATTCCAGCAGTGTGATACGAAGGAAAAAATATCAGCTGTAGATCTTTTGTGGCGAAATCCATACTTCCTATCATGCAAAACTTTCTGTTTTTCTAAATACTTAAAAATTTGTGAATTAATGAATTACATTACATACTTTACAAAGAACATAATATATTATACATAATTTTTGAGATAACGTTGAAGAGTTTCTTTTTATTTTGTTATTATTTCCAATTATTATAAAAACAAATAGGCCGATTTTTTTTAATCGCGTTTTTTCACTTTAAAGTGCCTCCAAATAGTGAATGATTTAAATTTTAAAAAGTCTCAGCGTTACCTGGGAAAAAACCGTTACTAAACCCCACAAAAAAGTTGGGGTCCTAAAGACTAGACCATGGTATTTATCTTTATGTTTTTGGGGTCGCTGAATCCGAATCTGGGGTCGGTTTGACCTCATCAGGTCAGTGTCAAGGTATTTTTGGGTCAGATCATCAAAATTCATTGAAACGGGACCACAATCATGGGAACTTTATGTTTGTGGAATCGCTGAATCCGAATCTGGGGTCAGTTTGATCCCATCAGCTCATGCTCTGGGTCATTTCAAGGTTAAATCAATAAATTTTATTAAAAATAGACCACAATCATGTTATCTTTATGTTTTTGGGGTCGTCGTATCCAAATCCGTGCTCAAATTGACCCTATGAGGTTAAAATCAAGGTCAAATCATTATAAGTTTTCGTAAATGGACCAAAATTATGAACAGCGGTATACTGGTTAAGCCAATAGGTCATGGTATATCGGCCAGTAAAGCAACCACAAAGGATGTACGTGACTCATCTAATCCTAAATGTTTACATGCGGGTATTCACGTTGGACTGTCTCTTTTCCCCCTATTGCCTATATGTTACGTTATTTAGCTGATCCGGTATATGTAATTAAAAACAAAAAACTGAGATAAAATCAAGACATTAAGGTTAGATCACAATATATCGATAAAAGTTTTGTACCACCCTGTATTCCTAACCAAAACAGTGTTTTTTTTGGGCTATATTTATGTATTCTCTTTTTATCAAATTAACCTAAAATAAGTACGGCCTTAGTTAATTTTTTTGACCGCAATTAGTAAACACACTGTATATCATAAACGTTATACTTTTAAAAATTTATTACATAATATTGGGAAATGAAGTGGCGTACTACTTCGTTTTTTTATAAGAAATATTTATAGAAAGCCCCTTAGAGACAACACTGGTAATTTATTAAAAAAATATCCTTTGACGAATATAAAATAAAAATCTTTTTTTTTTTTTTAATGTATCTAAAATGAAAGTTATTATAAAGCAAATAGTATTTCCTTATTATTTTAACATTTTATAATTTCTGGACGGCAAAATTCATGGACGAAAGCCCCAAGACGTTGGTATCGAAAAACATCAATTGAAATTTTCCAAACAACAGCTTCCCGAATAGTTATTGCCAATGGGGGCTGGTTATGGCCAATGTGATAGACACACCCGCACCATAGGTAAAAACCAATGTTTAAAATTTTATTTAGGCCTCTTATTACAAGTTTTTAATCCATTTTTAGTCATTATATGTTAAATATAATAACGAGGTAAAGTAATTTTATAGACTGTAATAAGCAACAATAAATGTATTAGTATATTTAACAATGGTGCGGGTATGCCTGTCAAATTAGTCATCACCAGCCGTGACTGGTTATTTATTGCAAGTTGAACAGCCAACCTTTGATAGGGAGAAGGCGTTAAAAGAGGACAATACTTTTTATAAGGTTTTTTCTTATTTTTCGTTGGAGAGTTTCTGAAAACCCTGTATAAATAATAACTTAGTAATACATATAATATGTTAAATACTGGATCCGGTCCTGTTTTTGTTCAGATCAGATGAAAATTTATGATGTCCAAACTTAAACAAAAGTTTATAGTGATTGACTACTTCAAAATAATCCGGATTCGACTAGGAACATGTTATGATTAAACATTTTATTGAATAAATAGCCGAGAAATGTAGGTATTTCGGAGGTTTAATAGCAGAAACTCAGCAAAATATTAGGCATGCAAGTTTATAGTGTTTTCATTTGATCAGCTATAATTTTTGACTGAAATACAGAGCAATTTAAAACCATTTTTATTACAATATAATTAAAATAAATAAAACGTTGTGTTTGTTTAATTAGTTAAAAGTTAATTTTCTTCTGTTACTTCTTTTAATTAAAATATAATAGCTTTAATAAAAAGTTAAACTTTTAGTTACAATCTTCATAAGAGAATTAAATGTGGGTTCCGTGATCTTATGATCTGATACACCAAGACTAAATACCTACCTAAAGTTGATTCAAGATTGAACATTTGACAGGAACAAAGATGTAAAGTCTGAACCATCTATAATTTATTCTGAAAGCAATGCCGCCAAGTGCACAAAAAATGATAAAGTAAACAAACCTTTTCGATAGCATATAGCCTCTGACAGAGCCTGATTACATATTTTTGGATAAATAAAAAAATGCTAAAACGTGTTGCACGTACTTTGAAAACATCATCTTATTTCGTCTCTGTCCTGCTATAAAAGCTGACACGTGCCGTAAAGAATTATAAACTCGTCGGGTGTATTATTTATTGATGCAATAAATCATTGTTTACACAAGGGTTCGTTAACATTAGATACTTTGCTGCAACCCTGTTAGAATGAATAAAATCTGGTTCCAACTACAGCGTGTCTTCGGAAGTTCTTAACAAATGGGAAACCTTTTTATTATTAATTTTACAGTGGGCACAATAGCAAATATTATTGAGAGAAAAATGTACGCCACTGGCTTTTTATGCAGTTTTTATATATTTTTTCTTTAAAGCAACTAAAAATATAACTTTTTAGTAAAGTACTTTTTTTGTATCTGGCTTCGTATTTAAGATATTTAAAAACAAACAGACCTTTAAAAAAATATTTAACGCCCTGTATTTCAGAAACGAACCAACTCGGACTTACGTTTATAGAAACTTTTCTTCATAAAATGACATAAGAAATAACCCTTTAAAGTTTGGTACCGTAGTTAGGAAATAACCCTTATTTTAATTTGGAAACAAGTCATTTTTAAGCCACCCTGTACATCCAACCTTCAAGTGTTTTTGTGGAAATGTATTTTCTCATTAAGCAGGACTTTTTATGAAGAGACACTTTTTTCGTAAAATTAATAAAAAAGTTTCCCATTTGTTAAGAACTTTCAAAGACACGCTGTATATCTTCTATTAAAATATTTTTAGACAATAGGTAAGCGCCTTTTCACACTAAGCCGGTTTCGACGGACAGAGTGATAAAAATTTTTACAAAACCTTTGAATTTCCTGACTTTCGCTTTCTTAACGTGTGAAAGGTCTCATAAGACTCCATACACTTCGATAGCGTTGGTCCGTCGCCCGTATTTCCGTCTTCCGCTAATATGAAAAGGCAGTTATTTTTAGCCACCCGGTAGTTTTTAAACCCTGTTTTAATTACAGTATACAGGGTATCTGGAAAGGTATATTTTATATATAAAAAAAGTTATATCGCGCTTCGTTAGAGAGTTAGTAACCATATTAAAAAATCCTTATTTAAACTTTTGAACTGTTGCCACAGTACCAATGGTATTTTAGCAACTAAATAACCTCATATTTTTGCTATTCTTCATATACAGGGTGTTCATTTGAAAACTTTCCAAACAAGTTATCTTCGAAACGTGACGGATTTGAGAAAATCGCCGAAACACGTCAAGATATTTATTAAGGGGGAACGTTTTTACAAAAAATTGGACGGCGCCCTTTTAACGCCTTAACCACCAGAGCCACCACCCCAAAATTCTTAAATGAGAAGGCGGGTCGAGTGATACATCATTTTAAAACTCCTGACGAGTACTTTATAACCCTAGAATATGAAGTCAATATCTTCATCTATTACAAAATGACGGTACTTTAAAAATTACCTAAATACCTGATTTGGATGGTCATATTTCCGAAACTAATAAAGTTAGATGTACTTAATGTGGTATTTTCTTAAAGCATATTTAAAGATCATTTTAATGGTAAAATAATATACAGGGTTCTTAAATAAAAAATATGTACTTTTTCTTCTACCCTGTATACTACTACCAGTATCACCATTAAAAAGACCTTTAAAAGAGCTTTAAGAAAACACCACATTAGGTACATCTAACTTTATTAGTTTCGGAAATATGGCCATCCAAATCAGGTATTTAGGTAATTTTTAAAGTACCGCCATTTTGTAATAGGTGAAGATATTGACTTCATATTCTAGGGTTATAAAGTACTCGTCAGGGGCTTTAAAATGATGTATCACTCGACCCGCCTCATATTTAAGAATTTTTGTAAAACGTTCCCCCTCAATAAATATCTTGACGTGTTTCGGCGATTTTCTCAAATCTGTCTCGTTTCGAAGATAACTGAGTGGAAAGTTTTTAAATGAACACCCTGTATATGTAAACGGTTGTTTAGTAAGTCGGTATTATACAGCGTGAGACGTTTTTTTGTTTAATATATGTATATATTTCTGACAAATTTGACATTTTGTTTTTACTGTTTAATTTTTTCATCTTTTTTATATAAAAAAGGTATACCTTTTGAATTGATATCTTATACCGTTTTTCATAAAATCGGATTTTGACATACCAGCATTTTGTATGTAATAAAAATATCCATTTATTTTATAAAATCATTAAAATATCTTAAAAATTATAGAAAACGGTGTTCGTTGTTCCCCAAAAGCATATATTACAGATTAAAAAGAATTGTTTTAATCTATCACCCCATTTCGTTTATGACCATACCTTTTCGGACACCCTGTATATTTATTACAGTTGTTAGGTATAAAGCAAATATATAATTACATTTATATTTTACTTAAGCAGTTTGAATGGGAGAAATTAAAAGTTATATTTAGAAAATTATCGACTTTTTAAATAAATAAAGGTTTATGGTGATTAATGTTTGTTGCAAAATATTAAAATTAAACGCAAATTTTAACAGCTGTTAAAATTTAGATAAATGGCGGCATTTTATATTAAACTATTTTATTTTAAACACTTGTTATACATTTATTTCTTTTTTTTTTCTATTTTGTGTTATTTGAAAAGAAAGGTGTGTGTTGAGTACGCCTACACTGAATTAACCACGGTCTAGTTTATAAAAACAAAATATGTTATTACAGTAAAACAAAAGTAATTTTATTCATAGTATAGTGTTGTAGGCTTAAAGGTGGAAAGAGACTTTAATACAGGGTGTCCAATAAATTAACCGAGAAACTTTAAGCGGTCATGATGATTATTAGGAAAAAGCTTCATATAAACATTTGACTGGGCAAAAAAACAACAGTTTTTTAACGGTACTGTAAAAATATTGACGACGAAAAAAAATCTGAAATTTAGCCCTTAATATTAACATTAAGAGGTGCGTCATTAAAATTATTGATTTTCAACAATTGTTGCATTTTTTATACAAATTCTTGGAATCAGTTAATCTGGAACCTTCGACCAATTCATACAGGGTGGCCCACCATATTCGACACGGTCTGTAGCTGGATAACCATGGAGTTTAAAAAAGTAAATACTGAAACATATACAGGTCGAATAAGGCCACAGTATAAAATTATTTAACTCTATACAGGATGTCTCAAAAAAGTGTGACGTATCAAAGATATATTTTTTTAAATGGAACACCCTATATTTTATAACGGTTTAAGATTCTACATAAAAAAATAATTTAAGTTTGTTAATAGTACCAAGTGTCTAATTTTATTCGTTTTTGTGATATTTGATTTTTTTTCAAAATGCAGGGGTGCAATTAAATTAATTTAATTTTAACAATATAAACTCATTAAACTTTAAAATTTGTTACAAAACTAGGAAAAGTCTGCCTTATCATACGTAGGTAATATCGAAATCATAGATTATACAGGGTGATCAAAAAATAATTTCAATTTTTATAAAGTCAAATAGCAATATCTCTCTTATTTTAAATGGAACATCCTGTATTTTTTACACCACATGATGACAAACCAAATGCTCTTTCAAATGGTGCATAGGTTGCCTATACCTATCTTTTATACTTTTAAGTAAATTCCGTTTTAACATATTTTTATTCCAAATGTCTATTTAAATGTAAGTAGGCTGTGATATAGCTATGCCTATTTACTAAGCCGTTATTGCAAAATGCAAATTTGTTGGAAAAAAGCACAAAATTAAAAGATTTTGTATTATCTGCCACTATTTTTAAAATTCACAGAAAAAAATTCATTAGTTGCTTATAATGCTACTTCCAATAACACTTATTTCAGCTGAATGTGGTAATGATAAAACTTGTGTTTTTAAACAATCCTAATAACGCCTCTGGTCAGTTATGACGACATTCTGTGACCTATAACTTGTTTCTTCCATTATCCATAATCACTGTGTCAAATTTTTTAAAGCAACTATTAATATTATCAGATGGTTTCTCCTGGAATATTTTTCAGGATTAACTCTAGACTAAAGTAAACCATTTTTTTCACATCCTACCAGTATTATATCATCTTGTTGTTGTAGAAGAAGGGTTTTTATTTAAACTCATTAAAATTTCTTTCAAACTGACTAAAACACTAGTAATCAATAAATGGCCGTTGTTATTTTCTTAAGAAAAATATTAATGGCTGCTATGTCACAGCCAACTTTAATTTAAATAAACATTTGGACTAAAAATTTGTAAAAACAGATTTTACTAAAAAAGCAAAAAAGATAGGTATAGGCAACCTATACACCATTTGAAAAGAGTATTTTATTTGTCATCATGTGACGTTAAAAAATACAGGGTGTTCCATTTAAAATACGAGAGATATGGCTATTTGATTTTCTGAAAAATTAAAATTATTTTTTGATCACCCTGTACAATATTTGATCTTGATTTGACATACGTATATGGCAGACTTTTTCTAATCTTGTTACACATTTTAAAGTTTAAACTGTTAAAAGTGTTAAAGTAAAATCAATTTAATTTGACCTCGGCATTTTTCAAAAATCTCAAATATCACAAAAACGAATAAAATTAGACACTTAGTACTATAAACAAACTTGAGTTATTTTTAAAGTAGAATCTAAAACCGTCAGAAAATATAGGGTGTTCCATTTAAAAAAATATAACTATGATACGTCACACTTTGTTGAGACATCCTGTATAGACTAAAATAATTTTATACTATGGTCTTATCCGACCTATATATGTACCAGTATTTACTTTTTTAAAAAACCCCATGGTTATCCAGCTACAGACCGTGTCGAATATGGTGGGCCACCCTGTATTCTTAAAGGAAATTGAATTCCCTACCAAAAAGCTCTCTTAGTAAATTTCCGTAGAACAAGCCGTTTTCTTGTACTCGCGCCCTAAACAATATTTTTTTAATTTTGCTACTTATATTCTGGATTTTTAAACTAGCTATTTCAGTTATTTAAATACAAGCGTTTTTAGAAATATGGAGTTATTGATACTATTGTTGCATGGGGACCAAGAGTAACCTTATAAAACACGTCACTTTAAATCACTTAAAAACTAATTAAAAAGCAATAAATTGCAAAAATAATAACAACAAATATTAGTTATGGATTTTGTTTTAATTGAAATTAATAAAAAGTGATTAGGTAAACACTTTTTATTAATTTCAAATTTATATTTATTTTCTGTTTTCCACGGATAGAGTGATTTAGCGCTTGGACAAATAAAAGAACCAGAACAAACCAAGCCATACCTATTTAAGTTTCGTGATCGAATTTTGGATCACCCTGTATTTTATTAAGTTAGCTCGTAACACTTCTATTATTATTACCAAATACCAAATTTAGTTTAACACCCTGTATTTTGGAGACAAAAATATACGGACCAATGTTTAGAATAACTTTTTGCTCAACTTTTTGTCTTTTGTCTACAAATCACACAAAAATCGTTCCTCTAAGTTTAGCAGCGTACTTTTTTGAAACCCTGTGTATTAAAGGGATATTTTCTTTGTTAGCTGCTTACAGCAGCTGTAAGCACTTTCATTTTTTGACAAATCAATGACGTCAGTCTTACAGCAGCTCACAGCGGTTGTTAGCGGCCTCGGGAGATGTCTTACCACTGTCTAACAGGTTGAAAAACAAAGAGGGGGAAATATAACCGAATTTGAGGTTAAAAGTCAAACAAAATTGACTAAATGTATATTAATAACAATAATAATAGTATGTGTGGAAAACCATGTAAAGAATTAATTTTCTTTTTTTCTTTTAAAACTGGAGTTACCATTTTTTAGTTTACACTATTATTTTTTCAATGTCATTTGTCATTGGCGGTAAGCGCTTTTATTTTTTCAATTCACATTATAATGACGTCAGCTGTTAGACAAGCTTGTTAGCAGCTGTAAGACAGAAGAATAAGAAAAATATCCCTTAAACCATTTGACCTATTTAAAAAAATAAGCTATTTCAATGCACATTGGGTGCCTGCGATTCAGGAATATCTAATATCTGTCAGTACTTTTTTGGTCCTTCCGTCAACCCTCGCACGACAAACCTTACCACTTGGAAAAAAAAACGTGTTTTGGAATCATCCTAGAACCTCAAAACACACTTTTACGGCACTACTAAATGGCAGGATCAGTTAAGGGTTAAATACGATTGTTTCACTTCTCCAGCGTACGTTTCCTGTAAGAGCTTTGTGGCTTTAAACGCACTTGTTTACTGGTCGGGAGCCAAACAGAAAATGTTTGTTTTAGTCAGTGCGAATGCTCGAACATTCCTTTCCACTTTTGTTTTTGAATTGGTAGAGTAAACTTACAACAAATAAAAATATTATTACCAATGCTATGAAAGTTTAATATCTCACGATATAAACAGTGGCAGTTTATTTTAAAAAATACATATATATATATATATATATATATATATAAAAAATATGTTGGGTAGTTTAAACCTTTTGCTAAAAAAAAGGTACTCTTGTTTGACATCGATAAAATGAGCAGTTTTCGAGTAAAAAATTATTTTAACTATAAGAGTTAATTTTTGTTTAAAAAAGCAATATTTTATTTTCGATGTAATTTGAAATTTTTTATTCAGTATTAAAGTCCTCTCGTAGCAGGTCAGGAATTTATTACTTGTACTAATTATTACTCGAAAACGGCTCATTTTATCGATGTCAAACAAGAGTACCTTTTTTTTAGCAAAAGGTTTAAACTACTCAAAAGCTATATTTTTGTGTCTTCACCATACAGGGCATAAAAATATTATCAATAATGTGCGAAAACTAGTCCGTCCCTGGCAAACTAAAGAAGCGACATAAGTTTCAAGGGCACTATTTTAAGAGGTCTTTACTAGTATGCATCGTACTAAAATATTATCAAATTATACAGAGCGCTTTAAAAGTTATTCACGAAAAATCGATTTCTAGCTGCCCCCTTTAGGGGATCATATCTCCGCAGGGGGCTTAAACGGAAAAAATTTTATAGGAACTTGTCGTGTTATTTTCATCTGTTCCATAAGTGTGCGAGAGATTTCCACATTTTCCCGGACACCCTGTATATATATATATATATATATATATATATATATATATATATATATATATTATATATATATATATATAATAAATATCATTTTTGAATTTTCTGTGTTAAAAATTAATTGTAAAAATATGCTTACTTATGGAAATTTTCATTTATTTTTGGGTATAAAGCTTTTCTGAGAAATACGTACTATTTATGTTTCAAATAAAAACGTAGAGTAGCACTTGTAAAATTCTCTGAAAGAGAGCTAAATATAAATCTTACACCGTCAGATTTTTTATTTGAATTTATAAAAAACAATGGATTTTCGCGGTTTTCTTTTTCATAATTAATAACCTACAGTTGTTTAAAAGAAAAACAAATAAACTATATTGTGGTTGGTATAAACCCACCTGTTTAAAAATTAAAAGGTTTAAAAATTGTGCTAACAGCTTATCCAGTACAATTCAAAACATCTAGAAGGTGGTGGCTCTAACCTTTAAGATACGCGCACATACGTCGGCATCGGACAGACGGTACGGAACGAAAAAAAAATTATTAAAATTTAATGAAGCAGTGCACCAATGTGCGGGTTGTTGGCACTGGATTTAAAAAATCCCGCGAGAATATAGCAACTTCAATTAAAATCCAGCAATTACCATTTCATATGTGTGATACCGGTCAGAAATTGCATTATTTGACAATGATTTAAGCCGATGTCTACCGTAGGGTTTTAACCCAGTGGTTTTACCCCTGGTGAAAAGGCGCTCACTTTTAATATTTACCTATGGTTTACCCTCAGATGAACAAAGAGATACAGACGCGTTTATTTACATTCAAATCTTCAGTACACAATACATCACATTCCGTTCAAATGTTTTACCTCATTAAATATTTGGCAACAGCGCACTGGACGTGTAAACGGCACAGATACCGGCAACATAGTAACAGAATGAGCCACGTTGCCAAACGTAATTATTCGGAATGAAAATTTTATGGAAAACTATGTGGGGACCAATAATATTGGACTCTCTTTAATTATACAAAATTTAAAGTATATAATATATAACTATATATCATTATTTAAATAAAATAAACCAATACAAATATTTTTCACATAAGTTGCACAGTAAATTATTATTGTCTGTGCACCTCCATTCCATATTTAATTTTTACGGCGAAACTAAACACAGGACAATGAAAATGAAATTACAAAATATCCCAAAGTATAATAACTAATAATTCTTTGCAATAATCACAAATAAACACTTTAAATTAAAAAGCAAAATTAATCTTATCACCTCTAAAAAAACGTTAAAATTGATTATCTTTGTAGTTCTCCTTTACCGCCAAATTGAAAGAAAATCGCGTCTTCCCATCTACGATTGGGCACCTGGTGATAATTAGCGTAATCTTATAAATATCACGGCAAAATTACAAATATAGTGTGCGACGAACGTATCAAAATATCGCGACAGCCCAATTTTGAGAGAGAATTCGTAGGTATAAATCTGGCAACTCGGGTTTGTTCCTGGTCGTATGGGAGTAGCAGCGGAGAGTTTTACCAATACACCTATTCTAACTTGTTCATCCCCACCATTACCTCTATCTCTTTTGCTCTTATATCGTAATAGCCAAACAATGTATGCTACAACGTTTAGAATGATTTATGAATGACTGGCCGGGTCTGTATCTATATTTACAGTCTAAGGGTTGACCCGTAAGTCGCATGTGCGTGTGTGTCATTTAATTTCCCTTTAACTATTTTTCCGATCCATACCGTCCGTCCGATGCCCACGTATGTGCGCGTACCTTTAATCTGCTTTTAATTGTACTGGGTGGCGCCTTTTTATTGACCTTGCCGGGTAAAGCAATAACTTACGGGGATAGAACAAATGTGAATGTACAATCTCGATTTCGTTTTTAAAACAAATTCAGTAGTGAGCCTGATTACATATTTTTAAATAAATAAAGAAAAATATTGCGAAAACACGTATCACGTACTTAAAAACATCCTCTTATTTCGTCTCTGGCGTGCCATAAAACCTTTAACGCGTGGCGTAGTCGTCGGGTTGAATATTTTTGGCTGCAATAAATCATTGTTCACAAAAGGGTTTATTTGCTTTGTGTACTTGGCGGCATCGCATTCAGAATAAAATAAATATGGGTCTAACTATATTTCTCTTCCTAATCCTGTACGCCTTTTTTATGAATGTAGCTGTATCTTTTCCTTATTTTTCCAAAAGTACTAAACAAAAACAGTTTTGTTTATGGTACGTTGAAAAGGCAAAATTTAATGGCATTCAAAATAAGGTATCACTCAATCCCTCTTCCCATTTAAGAGTTTAGGGGTCCTCTGTCACCACAACCACAGGGTCGATTCAATCTGATTTAAAGGACGTATAAAGTGTCCCCCTGAGAAACAATTTTTACGTGTTTTTGCATTTTTTATAGGGGCTGAAATATCAAGGGTGGTAGGTTTTCAAATTGAAACACTCTATATTCTTTCCTTCGTTTCACACAACTGAAACAAGTCTCTTGAGTTTCTAGGTGAGTCCCAGATCGTTGCTCTTGATATATCTAAAGCTTTCGACCAAGTCTGGTATGACGCACTTCTTAATAAACTTCCCTCCTATGGTCTTCCAACTAAACTCTGCTCTTGGCTCTCCAGTTATCTTTCTAATCGACGTATATCAGTCATTGTTAATGGCCACTCTTCAAGCTTTCACGAAATTAATGCTGGAGTGCGTAGGGTTCAGTACTAGCACCAACTTTGTTTCTTCTTCACATCAACGACCTTCTTCCACAACCAATCCCATTCATAGTTATGCTGACGATAGTACCCTTCACTCCACTTTTCAGGTTCCCAAGCCAATCTCCCAACCCGACTTGGAAAGCAAACGCAGGGCGATGCAGATATCTCTTTCACAGGATCTCAATTTGATATTGGATTGGGGCGCCAAAAATCTTGTTCAATTTATTGCATCTAAAACACAATCATGTTCCTTGTCGCGAAAAAATCATCAAACACTCACCCTTTGCTCATGAGTGGCCAGGTTTTGCAGAGCGGGGACACATTTAACTTTGTGGGCGTCACATTTGAAAATAACCTTAACTGGCATAAACACATTGTATCTATAGCCACCGCGGCGTCAAAAAGCTTGGATTTCTTTTCCGAGCCAAAAGTATTTTTCCCCTTACAATTTATACACTTTGTGTGTGTCCCAAATTCGACCCTCTCTGGAATATTGTTCTCATGTCTGGGGAATGGCATCCCCTACAACCCTCAGCATTCTTGATGCCATTCAAAGAAGGGTTGTTCGTCTTATTAATGATCCTTTACTTACTCAAAGACTTCCTTCACTTGCCCATCGTCGAGCTGTGGGAGATCTATCGCTCTTCTATAGATACTTTTACGGCTTCTGCTCCGACGAATTATCCAGTATAGTCCCTCCACTTGCAGCTCCCAACAGAGAAACTCGTGGTGCCGCACGTATGCATCTCTATACGGTCCAATTGGAGAGGCCCCGAACTTCCCATTTCGTTCGTTCTTTTATCCCTAGAGTTTCTAGACTGTGGAACCTGCTGCCAGCGAAGGTCTTTCCTTCCCCCAAATCTTCAAGTTTTAAGTCCCGTGGTAACAAACGTTACTCTTACCTTGCTTAAGACATCCACGGTACGTTAGTATTTAGGCTTTCAGCCTTCGTGGATTGTCCAAAGATAAAAAAATAACACTGTATATAGACAAATAAAGCAACAACAACGCGAAACCGATGAGTCACCATGTTTACAAACCAACATTGTTTGTCTAATTTCTACCTGTTAGTGTTCTATATACGTTAGGCCTTCATTCTTACATACATTGCCTAGGAACCTTTTAAAATGGCTGAACGTGTATGAATATTATTCCAATTTGTTATAGAAGTTGGTAATACTGAATAATATTAATAAACTAATTAATATGAAGTACGTTGTTCTAGACGTAAAACTAAAAATAAGTACTATTTATGTTGAATAATTTTAATAATTAAAGTAATTATTAATTTTTCCAAGTGATTTAATGGCATACGTCTTACAACTACTACTTTTTATTATTAATTACTTTTTTTGAAAGCTTGTTACACGTTATGAGTACTTTTTTAAGTCTTATATAGCAGCCTTGAGGAAATATACAGGGTCATCAAAATTAACTGCTCGCCATTACTAACTTTGTTAGAAGTCGAAATACAAAAATGTTTTAAATGGGAAACTGGTAGCATTTTAACGCTCTATCAAAAAGATTCTAAAAAAAAGTCGAAATGTGCTATATCCAATTTTTAACAGTTTTAGAAATATGGCTATTCTTAGGAGTTTCTTAGTAAACCAACATTTTTTTAGACACCCTTTATGTTGTTTCATTATTTAAACGGTATTTTAAAGACATTTAATAAAATACCACATTTAGATGTTCTGATCTTGTAAATTTTGGAAATATGACCATCCAAAACTCAAAATTATTGAAATTTTTATTATATTTATTGCTCTAACCTTGTTAACTTTGATTTTGAAAAATCGGGTGTAAAGTTAGCATAGTCAGTATAATCTTTGTCAAAATTATAAAAAGTCGTAATTTCTTAATTTCCGATCTCGAATCTTTCCTGAGCTTCGGTTTTTAATTTGTTTCTGGCTCTTTACATTATAACAAACAATTTTATAAGCGGAAACAAATTATTAGATTCACTTTAATTTGAAAAAATCGGGTGTTAAGTTAGCATAGTCAGTATTATCTTTGTCAAAATTTTAAAAAGTCGTAATTTCCTAATTTCCGATCTCCAGTCTTCCCTTAGTTTCGGTTTTTAATTTGTTTCTGGCTCTTTAAACTATAACAAACAATTTTATAAGCAGAAAAAAATTATTATATTCACTTTAATTTGGAAAAATCGGGTGTAAAGTTACGACGACATCAAAACATTTTAATAGATCAGGAATCAGGAGATCAGGAGATAAAACTAGCTGTACCAGTTTTTTGGCCACGATGGTACATGTGATTTAATCACTTATCTAAATAAAATTTATTTAAGAAATGGTAGTGTTTGATTGATCTATTTAATAAAAAGGGAAATGATTATCAGTAAATTTTAGAAAAAAAGTCAGTTTTTACAATCTTTTTTTTTTTTTTGAGGTAAGACAAAAGTTGTAACCTAATAGCCAAATTTTGAGCACAGATTCATGTTGAAGATTTTTTTCACCCTTTCAGGGTCATCCCACCCAGGTCCGACGACCGTCCCCCTAAGTGGTGCACTGCAGCCTAAAGGCTTATTGTACCTTGACCCCTACTCCCTTCTCATTCACACACCATTCATTCCATAACTTGGATGGTTGCTGCCTGGCTGTCCGAATAGATTACTATGGTTTTATCCTCATAGCTTCTTCTGATGATTTCCTAGCGCATTGTTCTATGGCTACAATTTCGGCCTGGAACACAGTAGGGTGTTGTCCGAGACCCAAGTTTATTTTCGTCCTTGGTTTGTCCCCATATATACCTGCTCCAACTCCTTGGTCTGTTTTGGAGCTGTCTGTATAACCAGATTAGGTCGGCTTTAATGGGAGGCCCTGCCACCCAGTCCTTCCTGTCTGGTATTAAAGTTTGAAAACCTTATGTTTAGCCAGTAGCTTGGTACCATTTTGTCTGAAGGCATCTCACACACTGAGTTGACTTCTTGGTCCTCCTTGAATCTCCATTGTATGATCCCTTCCTGTCTTATGATAGGAATCTGGCCTTGTTTGAGACGGTATTGTACCGCTTTCACTTCACCCTGTATGTAGATGTGAGTGGCGGTAGATTAAGCAGCGCTTCCAGTGCTGCAGTAGGGGTCGATTTCATGGCCCCCGTAATACATAGACAAGCGAGTCTTTGTATACTTTGCAGTGCCTTATTGCCGTCTTTTGTAGCGTCTTTGCACCCCAGGCAATTGAATCCCGTAGGTTATCATTGGAGATTGATGCTGCCGATACAACCGGAGCAGCCACAAGCGCGCCATGATGAAGATACCAGAATACATCAAAACCATTTTTTATTGGTGAGATAAATAAAATGATGATTTTGTATGACGATAGATCACTTCAATATTGTGCTCTCGTTTGTCTTTACACATTAAACCGTATTTTATTATTTTCTAAAATTAAACTGAAACACTTATTTTTACATCTTTTATTAAAATTAAATTATTGTTTTTTATTTCAGTCTATTTTGATCTGCATACGATCGTCACAGATACGCTTATTAAAAATTTGTAAATAGTCTTTAGTAATAGAGAATTTCTAGAAGCAGTTTAACGGTAAAAGTAACGGTATTTTATATTAAAAGGGGTTTATAATATTTTAAAAGCAATATTTTTAAACTTCATTTTAAAGTTATACGCATAGATAACCTACAATTAGATCCGCAGTGGCAAGAAGCATTTTCCGGATTTTTACGACCTCGCGCAGTAAACAAATGGGTGGGTGGACCAACATGCGCATTTAAAAGCCGTGGCAAAATACAAACACCGGCACCCCGTACCCTTCGTCCGCGGTCTGACCGTGACGCTCATTAGCTACCGTACTTTGAACAGAAAACCAGGACGCCGTCGACAAATTCTTTCCGATAATGCGGATAGTCTGTTAGGCGCCAGGTGCGTTTACCCTCAACTTGCTTGAGCACAAACCGGTTTTTTGCTCATAAAATGTAACTTTTGTTTCGCGCAGGTAATAACATTGGCAATCCATCGAGATCAGTGGTTATACGTTTCCGACTAATTTAAAAAGTGAAATTTTCCATAAGCCTTTAGAGTATACGGGGTATTTCAAAATAAAATGCTGAGAGGGGTGTAAATACTAAGATAATTTTAAAAAGAAAAGTTTAAATAAGGTTACCTATACAGGGATTTTCACGATAAGTGCCCTATTAGTGTCTGAGCTAGTAATAAAATAGACTTCATGATAAGAAACCTTTTAGGGGGGCCATATATTGAAGCGGCGCTTTGTCAATGTCAAATGTTTAGGGTGTCGGACTGGGCGAACGCGTCGTTTATTTTTGTCGCACAAGTTTTCCATAAAACCGTAAGATTTAAACACATGTTTCGGGTATCGGACTAGGCGGGTTTCGTGACTGGAACCCTTACGACTTTTGACACAATGTTTAAAAATTGCATGTAAAATATTGTGGTAAAACTTTCTGAAAAAAGTGACGCGGTCGCCCAGTCCGACACCCGAAACATTTGACATTGACGGGCTGTTTTAAAGCGCCGCTTCCATATATGGCGGTATGAATATTCATGGTAGACTCGTCAAAAGGAACATCCCTAAAAGATTTTAAAAGAGTTCTTATTATGAATTCCATTTCATTACTGGCTCAGGCACTATATTAAAGATCTCGAGAACTACTAAACTCCATTTTTATATGGCGAATATCTCACCTTTCTACGACTTTCGGTTAAATCAAAAGTACCTATCAACTTGCCTATCTTAAATGGAACAACCAAAATATTATTACCTTTTGGAATCTCAAAAGATTCTAAGCAAATTCTGTGTATCATGTTTCTTTACCTAAGTCTAAGCGTTTTTAACATAATTATATTTTATTTTTCAAGAATGACGTTTGGAAACTCAAAAATGGTTTTTTTATAAAATCAGACATTATTATGATTTAGCAAAAGTACAATTGAAAACTAAAAATAAGCGACTTGGCAACGTTGCAGTTGCAAATTTAGAACATTTGACATTTTATAATCAAGTTTAGCTTTCTGTTGTTGCAGTTAATATTCTATTTTTTAAAGAATGTTTATGATCTATGGGATAAATGTAGTAAAAAATAAGAAAAATAGTTAGTCTACAACTAGTGTTACGCGTTTAAGTGGTTGCCATCATCGATTTCGTTAAAAATTCAGCAATGAAGCAAAACGTGCGAAGTCAGTTTTGGTTTATCTGCAGTTCAAGTCTAAATAACAAAGAACTTACGCTTTATGGCTATATATAAAGTTTCTCGAAACACTGACTATTATCCTGCTTTGTGTTATTTAGGTTGTCAGACAATGATGCCTAATATTTTTCGTAAAATTTAATAACTAATCAGGTAATTTATGTAAATATTCTTTGCCAAATTGAATCTAGATACCCATTTTTAATCAGCTGTTTGACCGAATTGCAACACTGTGCTCCTTGATATTGAATTCGATAGTATTTCCAATTTATTGATAGAGTGTTTCGCGTTAATAATTTTTTAAATATCGTCTTAATTTTTGCATTAACTAATACCTAATCTGTTCACTTAAATTATTTTAAGATATCTAGAAAAAATTCAAAAAGCATGTAACAATGTATTTAAAAATATGTATTTTTGAAAAACTCTCTAATATAAACTGAAAACAAACAGAACTTTTTCAAAACAGTTTTTATTTTTGTGGCAGTTATGTTTGACGTAGAAAGTATTAAATTATATTTAAGACAGCAAGGTGTGCTGCTACTTTTATATTGTAAATGTGCCAAGTTATACATAATTGATAGCATTGATTACACCACTTTTTTTTAAAGACGTATCAGACCACAAAATATGTTTTTGATGTATTTTTGCCTTCTAAACACGAATCCGTGATCATAATTTAGCTATTACGTCACATTTTCTTTCTTCAATTTTTTTTATCTTTGGACAAACCACGAAGGCTAAAAGCCTAAATACTAACGTACGGTGTCTTAAGCTGAGGTAAGAGGGAGCTTGTTGACACCGGGACTTAAATACTTGAAGATTCGGGGGAAGGAAAGACCTCCGCGGGCAGCAGGTTCCACATTCTAGAAACTCTAGGGATAAAAGAACGAACAAAGTGGGAAGTTGGGGGCCTGTCCAGTTGGACCGTATGGGGATGCATACGCGCGAAACCACGAGTTTCTCTGTTAGGAACCGTGAGTGGAGGAACTATACTGGACAATTCTTCAGAGAAGAAGCCATGGAAGTACCTATAAAAGCGATAAATCCCCCACAGCCCGACGATGTGCAAGAGAGAGAAGCATTTCTGTAAGTGAAGGATCATTAATGAGACGAATAGCTCTTCTTTGAATAGAATCAAGAATGCTTAGAGTTGTGGGGGACGCCATGCCCCAGATATGAGAACAATATTCCAAGGAGGTCGGATTTGGGACACATATAAAGTGTATAAATTAGAAGGGGAAAAATACTTTTTAGCTCGAAAGAGAAATCCAAGCTTTTGAAGCTGCCGTGGCTATAGATACAATGTGTTTATGCCAGTTAAGGTTACTTTCAAATGTGAGACCCACAAGATTAAATGTGTCTTTGCTCTGTAAAACTTGGCCGCTCATAAGTAGAGGATGAGTATTTGATGACTCTTTTCGCGACAAGGAACATGATTGTGTTTTGGATGCATTAAAATGGACGAGATTATTAGCGCCCCAATCCAATATTAAATTAAGATCCTGCGAAAGAGATATCTGCATCGCTCTGCGTTTGTTTTCCAAGTCAGGTTTAGTAATGGGTTTAGAAACCTGAAAACTGGAGTGAAGGGTACTATCGTCGGCGAAACTATGAATGGAATTAGTAGTGGACGAGAGAAGGTCGTTGATGTGAAGAAGAAACAATGTTGGTGCCAGAACTGAGCCCTGAGGGACTCCAGCATTTACTTGGTGAAAGCTTGAAGAATGGCCGTCCACAATAACTGATATACGACAATCAGATAGATAACTAGAGAGCCAAGTACAGAGTTTAGTTGAAAGACCATAGGAGGAAGTTTATTAAGAAGTGCGGCATGCCAGACCTGGTCAAAAGCTTTGGATATATCAAAAGCAACGATCTGGGACTCACCTAGAAACTCAAGAGACTTATTCCAGCAGTGTGATACGAAGGAAAGAAGATCTGCTGTAGATCTTTGTGGCGAAATCCATACTGCCTGTCATGTAAAATTTTGTGTTTTTCTAAGTACTTAAGAATTTGTGAATTAATTTGTTTTTCCATTACTTTACAAAGAACTGAGAGAATTGAAATTGGTCTATAGTTAGATGGAAGAGATTTAGATCCTTTCTTGGGAATAGGTTGAACACCTGCAGCTTTCCAGCTTTCCGGAAAGATACCTGTGTTGTAAGAAATTCGAAAGAGCCGAGTTAAGATTGGTGGGTTTTCAAGAAAAACTGATTACAAATTCGTGTTCAAGACCCAAAAACACTGGAAAGCATGTCTGGGCAACGTATAAATAATTATACAGGGTGTTACAAATTTGAGGAACACCATTAGGATCTCGGAAACCGTAGGAGATTCAGGGTTGTTTAAATTGGGGTAAAGTTGAGCATTTTTGTGCTTAATATTATTCCGTTTTAAAAATTTAATAATTTGCAGTCGTTTCGGAATTATTTGGCAAAAAACAAAATTTTTCGAAACAGTTTATATTTTTTTCACTGATCTCCATGGATTGCCAATGTTATAATCTGCGCGAAACAAAAGTTACATTTCATGGGCAAAAAAACCGGTTTGTGCGCAAGCCAGTTGAGGGTAAACGCACCCGGCTCCAAACAAACTATCAGCATTATAGAAAAGAATTTGTTGACGGCGTCCTGGTTTTCTGTTCGAAGTACGGTAGCTAATTAGCGTTACGGTCAGACCGCGGACGAAGGGTACGGGGTGCCGGTGTTTGTATTTTGCCACGGCTTTTAAGCGCGCAAGCGAAGAAATTTAAAGCACCTTATTCACAGAGGTATTTCTTCTAATCCCCACCCGACCTAAACTTTTTTAAAAACTCCTTTGTCTAGCGCCCTAGGCTGTAGCCTAGTCAGCCTAATGGATAATACGGCACTGCGAGCTACAAGAATTAGGGTAATGTACATACATTTACTTATACGTAATAAAATAAAGCATTTAAACAAACGCCTCTATCAACTTAGTCGTAGCCTCTATTAAAAAATGAAGACGTACTTACCTGCAAACGGAAATTTTCCCGAACGTTTGGGTTAAAATCGTGTTTTGTGATGGCGAAATGGTGAATGATGATGGTTTTTCTTTTCGAAACGTCGCATAAATGTAAAGTGTGATATATCGTTGGTTTAAGAATTAAACTACGAGTTTATTAAGTTCAAAACCAAACATTCCGCCCCTTTAAAAAAAGTTGATGATGGTGGCTCAAAGACGAAACGTCGGCTCTTAAATTTAATGACATCATTTTATAAAACAGAAAAAGTGGCAATGTTAACGTGTCATTAGTTTTAAAAATTCTCTTCAAATAAACAGAGAAAAAATTAAAAACTGTTTTGCAAAATTTCGTTATTTGCCGGACAATTCCAAAACGGCTGCTAATTTTTAAAACGGAGTACTCTTAAGCATAAACATGCGCAACTTTGCCCCAATTTAACCAACCCTGTATCTCTTACCGTTTCCGAGATCCTAACGGTGTTCCTCGAATTTGTAACAGCCTGTAAATTACTCTAACAGTCCCGAAACATAGTGACATTTTTCATATGAAAGCATCAAAGCACTGTGGACTTATCGCCTTTGAGTGTCTAGCTTTCGCCGGTAAAGGTACGTTTACATCTGACATTTATTGCATGATATGTATGTCACATAGAAATCTGGCTAATGTAATGCCAAAAATTTATATCAGACATTAATTTTTAATTATTTACATTAGCCAGAATTTGTATCTGACATAAATATCATGCAATAAATGTCAAATGTAAATGTACCTTAAGCGCTGTAAGTTTTATTTATCCACATACGCATTGAAAAAGAAACTAAGTAACACACGCCGCTTAAATAAATCCATAAATATATTCAGTATTTGCAGCGGGCACGAGATGCGAGGAACATCCGTTGTCAAATATCCTCGTGCGTTTTCGCGCTGGTACCGGCGAGATTTTACTTTAGTTATTTGTACGGTGGTCTGGGTCACAACGATAATAGGTTTGTTCCAGCAGAATGTTGGAAACATGTTAGCAACAATCGTAAAACGCAGAAATTGTTACAAACATTAGTCAGAAATGTTGGCAACAGTTTTCTGCTGGAACGAAAAATAAATAAGGCGTGCATACTGCTTATATGTCAATACAAGAAAGGATATGTTAAAAATTGTCAGTAATGTTTGAAAAAGTTTGCAAATTTTTTAAACAGTTTTTAACATGTTTCCAACATCTTAAAACTACTGCTGGAACAACAAACAATTGTATAATGTTAGAAACATGGCACTGTTGGAACGACAAATTTGACGTGCGCAGAATCCGAACGATTGCAAACATTTCTGACAGCCTGCTGGAACAAACCTTTTATTGTTAAGGAAATCGCTGAGCAGAAGGCGGGCAACTAGGATTTTTTTAAATCTAAAAAGTGGGACATGGCACCGCCATCAAATACATGTACAGGATGTTCGGTTATATTTTAGACGTTATTTTAAAGAGCTTTAAGAAAATACTACATTTTTTTGATATGTCTATCTCTTATAGTTTTGGAAATATGGCCATTCAAATCTAAAAAATAGAAGATATATTATCTTCGACACTAAACTTAGTGCTTGTACAGTGTGTCTACGTAAGTTGGCGGCATATGGGAAACTTTTTTATTAATAATTTTACAAAAAAGTTATTCTATATAAAAGTTCTGCATGGTCCAAAACCTAAAATGCAATAATAAAATATCAAATTGTGTCATTTTTTGGACATGCACGTTTAATAACCCTACAACTTTTGTAAAAAACTTTTTTTCATATCTTGTTAAACAACCGAAATATTGAACTTTCCCACACAATTGGGCCATCCTGTATAACCTCCTCCATTTTTTCAAGTCGTTTAATAAATGCCTGCCGTTAAACATGAAATCGACTATTTTAATTTCAAATGCGTCGAACTAATTTAGTACCTACATACGTAGGGTGTTCGAAAAGTTTTAAGATATACGTACATTTATTTGATTTTTCCAAAATAATTTTCACCACATTGAATACACTTTTCCATTCTAACAAACCAGTCATTGAAAATAGCTTTTCACTTTTCATTTTAAATTTCAGCGCAAATTTTATCCCAGGCCTCCAGTAGCGCGTCTTCAGTTTTAAACTTTTGTCCTTTCAGTTGGCTCTTGACAAAAGGAAGATGTTCCAAAAGTCTCAAGCCTGCATCCGTCAAAAATTGACTGGTAAGTTCACCTCGATGAGATGGGGCATTGTCATGATGAAGGTACCAGCGAGTTGCGAGTTTGGAGCGAATCACTATTAACTTTTCTAGAAGTTTTGAAAGGCATACTGTAGTATACCAGAGAGCATTTACGGTCTTCTGTTTTCGGAGCACAACACGTTCAATTATTCCTCTTGAACCAAAAAAAAAAAACAACTATCATTAATTTTTTACAGATCTTGATTTGTGAACTTCTGTCGGAGTTTCTTCACCTTTGAGAACCCATATCTTATTCTGTTGTTTAGTTAGGACGTCGTAATAAAGATAAGTGTCATCTCCCGTGACGATCGACACTGTCTTTAGATTTATCCTTCTGGAATTTGGACATAATTTTTTTACACCAATTCACTCTTTGTGTCTGCTGCTCGGGAGTTAACTTGTGTAAACCCAAAGAGTACAAATTTTCTAAAACCCAAGTGCTCATTTATGATCGTGTGTAATGTTGCTGTTCAATGTCACTTCTAACTGTCGATAGGTAATTCGTCGGTTTGTTTCTATAGCTTTTTGGACGGCACACGGTCGACCCGAGGCGTCTTCAAGCGAAAACGAGCCCCGCTGAAATTGTTTGTACCATCTGTATATGATCGCACGAGATGGACAGTCATCACCAAGTATAGGTTTCTTCTAAACACTGTTCTTAAAATAACCCACATGAAATAGTATATTACATTACATGTGTGGAAAATGACTAATTTCACACGAGTGGGAATATTGTAGCACGAGGCGTTAGCCGAGTGCGACAAACCCACGAGTGTAAGAAAGTCACTTTCACACGAGTACTGTACACTATTTTTCCTACGAACACAAATTATTCACCAAAAAAAAAAATTAAAGTTTGTCTGTTCAGAAAAAATAAAAACAATTGAGAACTTTGCAACACTAGGGTGATATTTACTTTGCAACACTAGTGTGATATATACTTTTCCTCACTGCTATATAATACTGTTTTGACAATATTTTTACATCGAAAATCACCTACCTAGAAGCATTATATAACTTTTATCATTTTGGAATTTAAAAAGGCCCTCACTTAATAAAAATTGTATGGTTTTGTTAGGTAATAACGCTAATAGTTTAATACGGTTTTCTGCTATTATAAGGGTTTTTTAAAAATTATCGATTCTTACATATTTTAGACACTCTTCTAAATAAAACGTAAGTGGTGCATATCCAAAATATTCCGTTTTTTAAAAATATCAGTAAATAAACTTACGGGACCGGGGAGTGAAAAGGGGTGCTGGGTGGGGTAAAATTGGTAAAACGAGTTAATGAAACTGAACATCACATGTAAAATTAAGTAAAAATAACAGTTTTTCCTCATATTTTTAAGAAAAAATATAAAAAATATGAAAATTGTAAATGCATAACCTAAAGTCCTTAAAGTAAGGAAAAACGACTACCAAACGTCAGTTACCATGCAAAATATGGAAAGCATTTGGCAACGTCGGAAGGGTCTGATTCCATTTATGAATGGATAAAAGAAAGTGGATTCATAAAGTGTGTATTAGCCTTAGGTTTAATTAGGGATTAAAAAAGATTTAACTAGTTGTTTGAGTACACGAAGAAAGAGAGGAAGGAATTTGATCTATAGGCTTTTCTTCTCTGGCGCTTTAGGTCGAACGGTCAAGCGGCAAGGCTGCCTCTATAAAGTACGTGCTCAAAGGTAGAAGGGAGATTTTAAATTTGATCTACTTACCTGACAACACTGTGCCAGTCAGTGAAAGTTGTTTTTTGTGGTTATGTCTATTTTTGTTTATGTTTTTATTTTTTCGTAAATTTTAATAAATATAAAATAAGATGATTTTCGCTAATTTGGGTTCTACCGTTTAAGGTAAATAAAAAGTTTTTTTTACTGTCACTACAATAAATATGTCACTTGCAAAACCAATAGCAGTTTTTAGAATGACATCATAATATGTATCACACCAGTGTTGTAAAGTACTTTGCAACACTAGTGCTGTAAAGTACTTTGCAACACTAGTGTGATATAACGCATTTTCTATGCATGAAATCATTGTGCTATTTGCTATTTTCACAAGTGGTCGTAGGAAAAGTTATATTTCAAAATTGCACGGCACTCGATAGTTGTCCACGACGCCATTGCGCTAAAATCGCTGGACACAAACTGGCCCAAAACTGATAGTTTACTAATCACTATGTAGGACTACGACATGTCATGACATGTACAAACACAAAACATCAATGTTACTTTCCTGCATTATTTAGTTACAAAGTATCTCAAAACTTACTAAACACCCTACGTATTATAATTTTAATGTAATCGATAAATAGTTAAGTCAACTTTAATAATTTAGTAGAGGCATTTCCTGTTAGCAGAATTCTTTACTAGCGTATATTTCAAAGTCCACCCACTTTTTAAAAATATTTGTTGAAAAACGGGTATTCAATAACGTAAAGTCTCTCATTTTATCAAAATAAATGCTAGACATACACAGATCAATTATATATAGAGAGTTGCGTTGTTGGCACCAAATTTTTGCAATTTTTTGTACGATTTTGACATACGTAATCCAAAGTATAATTTACACAACATAGCAATTTGGCAATATGATAAAAAAATATTGCTGAGGTATTTTAGAAATCTTAGAAATGTTCTTATTTTAACAAGGAATGCTATGTCAAGGTTGGAACGAGTAAATTTACTCATACTGGCGACAAGAAATGTTACAAATATTGTTTAAGACATTTATACGAATACATACAGGGTGTCCCACCGGGAACTGCCGCGATCGATTTATCGAAAAGTAAGCTTTGGAAAATTTTGTAACATTATAACGTCAGTCGGGTACATGCAATTAAAATATTTTGACAGTTCTACCACTTCCGGTTATACCGGAAGTTAATGTCAACTTTCCTATTTTAAATGGAACACCCTATATACTATTTATATATTAGATTCTGCGTAAAATTATAAACATAATTTATGTATACTGTTCCATACCTAAGTCCAACCGTTTTTGACTTACTTTAAATTTTATGTCAAAAATGACGTTTGCAAGCCATTACATAATCATCAATTTCTTCTAAAAAAAGCCTTTTATTTGAGTTGGGGTTGGGTTCCTTGTAAAGAAAGAACTTCTTTAGTAGACTATATCGATATTTTTACAAACTGTAAATCTGTGGTCAAAAATAATCATTAAAAATTATAACGACAAAAACCTTAAAAGTATTTTTTTTAATGGAAACCCCTATCTTTTACTACCTTATCCTATTAGGCTTTAAAAATAGGGATATTAATCCTTTTTCTTTCTCTTTGTCTATCTTTTTCCTTTTCTTTCTGTCTCGATTTTTCCTATAGTTTTCTTACTATTTTTGTTTGATAATTTTTTTTTGTTTTAGTTTTTAGGCTTAGTAATAGGTTTCTTATTTTATTGGTATACAAATATATTATGTTTATACATATTTTTTGGGCTCTAGCAGCTGCTTCTATATGGGGCAAGCTGATGTAGCCCTTTATTCTAAACATATGTATTTTATTGTAAATTGTATAAAATTGTTTTTTTGTTGGAATGAAAATCCATTTATTATTATTATTATTATATGCATAACCTCTTTATAATATTAGTATAGATTGACATACATATGTCAATATTTTTCTCTGAAATTTTTGTTTAATCATTATTAAATATAGCCTCTACCGCTCCTTAATAGTGTAGCTTTCTAATTGTAAAAGAGTTTTTATGATCGGTTTAGTATTTTCGAAGATTAGCCCTTACCACGTTATAGTTTATCCAAGATAGCCGACCCGTGCCCATTTTGTTGGGCGTTAATATCTGAACTTTTTGTTTAATTATAATAAAATATAGCCTATATAACAGTCCTGAATAGCGTAGCTTTCTGATTGTGAAAGAATTTTTTAGTGGCTACAAACAAACAAACAAAGTTACAAACTTTATCTCTTTATAATATTGGTATAGATGAGTTATGGGACAGAGGTGATGGTCAGAAAAAAAAATCGGATTTTCTCCTAATTATAAAGATTTCATGCAAACTTTTTGCCGGTCACTGTATAGGAATATGCAAAACCTCTGTACAGGTTTACTTTTAAAATAAAAAAATCCATAAATGGAGTAAAATAGCTATATTTCCATATCTTTTAAAGATTTCACTGTTTAATTTCGATAATAATAAAAATCTCTTTTATCATTATTTCAGATATGTCATAATGGCCGGCCATGTACGCCGGGGCAAAACGGAGGTCATCCAACGTTCGGGTCATGCAGATCTTTCATGAACTAAAAACGCAATTTCCAACCATTCCGGATCACATAATCACCTCCTGTATCACGTCCCATTTCAAATCCAGCGCTCCCGGAAACATATACGATCTTCTAGCTGCTGCAGCCGGGGAGCAAAATGAGATGGGACGCCCTTCCATTCAGGTGAAGTATAATTTTTGTAATTAAGTTTTGGTATTCTACACGCAAAAATTGATGGAAATTTTTTCCTAAACACTTGTTATTATTAGGTATTTTTCGAATAATCTTGATCAATATGACTGGGTTAGGAATCCTTACGATAGATCTCTTTAAAAAGAGGAAGAACAGCTAATAGAATTGTTTTGGGACTCCAGCCTAAACTTCAATGCGACTAGGACATACTGTTTGAATTTTGGAGTAAAATTTTTCAGAAATATCGTGCTATTAATCCCTGGTTAGTTCTTGTTAGCACTTTTAAAACCTTTTTAGGGGAGGTCTTTTGACGAGTTTACCACGAATATTTAAACAGCCATATATGGAAGAGGTGCTTTAACCCATCCTGTCAATGTCAAATCTTTCGGGTGTCGGTCTGGGAAAACGCATCACTTTTTTGTCGAACAAGTTTACCAGAATGTTTAAAATGCAATTTTTAAACATTGTTCCAAAAATCTTGAGGGCTACAGTTACGAAATTCGCCCAATCCGATACCCAAAACATGTCAATGGACCGTATGATTTCGTGACTGTAACACTTATGATTTTTGCACAATGTTGCGACGTGTTAGGAATTTGCACAGGCCCGTATCGCCTAAGGCAACACGTGAAGAAAGTGGGCATATCGAACTGCCCCACAATATATAGGCTTTTTAAGCAAGAGAAGAAAAATAATTACTTTAGGTTTTATAACAAACATTTTGAAGATCATCAATTTCATAAATGTTTTTTTAAATTTTCAGCTTGAAACATCCCCTATCATCCCATATCCCACAACACAGCAACATCCTATAGAACTAAAAGAAATCACAACGCCAGATTCCGAAGGCAGCCGAGCCGATTCCGAACGAATCCGAGTCGGCGAAATGAACGAAAGTGAAAGTGATATTAACAAAAATATAGTGAAAAAAGCTGACAGTTACGAGAAAAATAATCATCAAAATGTGAAAGTAAGTGAAGTTAAAAGTGATAGTAGTGTAGCAAAAAGACCTAATACGTTGGACATTAGGGGCGACCACAATGCCGCGTTCGATAAAGACCGAAAACTACAATTATCTGAAAAATGTCGAGACGTTCACAAACTTCTAAATTCCCCTGTACTAACAGATAAGCCTCCTAGATCACCCCTAAGTGCCAAACGTTTTATGACTAAACAAGTTCCCAAGAAAGATTCCCCCACTTCTTCACAATTTCCCAAAAAGAAACAGTCTCAACTCCAACCCAAACGACTGACACCTTAGTAGATAATATTGTAAGTCCTAGTGTTAACTTATCTTTAAACGTAAACTGCCAATTGGGGCTAGTGCAGAGCCCAACAAAGCCCAAATGCACCACAAGGGTTGAGCTGACTCCTACACAGCCCTGGTTAAACCCAAGTCCCTTTTTCAACGACGCCACCTCGCCGCGAAGTTTCACCAGTGTAAACTTGACTTTACGGCCACCTTCCTCGTCTCCTCAAGATCCCATTGACATAACCTCTCAAAATTCGAGCTTGACGTATTCAACAAGTAGTTTTGACAGGCAAAAGGGCTGCAGAGTCGACTGCAAATCACCGTGGGACCTGGAAATACTGGTGGTGTTACTTCGGTACGAACGAGACCCAGGAGTTTTCACCTTGAGGATGACACTTCAGAGACAGCTCTTGTGAGGACTGGGTCATTGAGTAATTTACCTGCAGTTAGTTCTGAAAGTAAGTATTTATTTTTTTTTAATTATACCTATATAGGGTGGTCATTTGAACAAAGCTAATTTTGGGCACTTCAGGTTATTTAGGGAAAAACGCTCGGACACGTTCATTTTTGATGTAAAGGGGAAAACATTTATGTACCACTTTCACCCCCCAAACTGCAACCCTCCAGCCACGGTGAGACTCACCGCCAATATCTTAAATAAAAAGTGGTCGAGTGATACCCCATTTTAAGGTCTCTCGACACTGTTTAAAAGTACTAAGTTTAAAATGTCTGCTATTATTTTCGTAAATATGACAGCTTGTCAAAATTTTGAGTTTTATTTTTTAATGTATTATACCAAATTACCCGTAAGAGCAAGCTACTTTAAACTAAGGGTATATGATAAGGGTTAAACAATCTTTAAGATAAGATATCAATTAATCTTTCTAGAGAGGGTGTGATTTACCCTTAAATTTTAGGGGTACCAGGATGATTAATTGCTATCTTATTTTTAAAGATCGTTTAACCTATATCGTTGCCCCTTAGTTTAAAGTAGGTGTAGTTAGACCCCGAGTTAGACCCATATTTATTTTATTCTGAAAGCGATGCCGCCAAGTACACAAAAAATTACAAACAAACCCTTTTGTGAACAATTATTTATTGCAGCAAAAAATATTCAACCCGACGACTACGCCACGCGTTACAGGTTTTATGGTACGCCAGAGAGAAATAAGAGGATGGTTTGTTTATCATTTTTTGTGCTTGGCGGCATAGCTTTCAGAATGAAATAAATATGGTCTTAACTATAGCTTTCTCTTACAAGTAATTAAATATTACACATTAAAAAATATTAAATTAAAATTTTGATAAGCCGTCATATCAACGAAAATAAAAGCAGACTTAAAACTTGACAGTTTTATCTGCGTCAAGGGCCTTCAAAATAAGGTATCACTAGACCCAGCTTTCTATTTAAGATTTTGGAGGTAAACCTCAAGATCGTTTAACTAGGTAAGGTTGCCTTGTAAGCCTTGCAACATGGCGGACCATACGTCACATATGTATTTTGCTCATTATTTAATGAAGTTTTTAACAGTGTAGTTTGTGTTTTTTGTCAATATTAAAGGAAATACTTTTAAATACTGTTAATTCCAGTTGTTACCGTAATTTCTTTATTTCCTATTAATAAATTATTTAACAATGATTATTTTAGCTGATTTTTAAATATTGTATATCGCGCTCTTTCGCCCTCATAGTATTATCCGTCTAGACATCCTTGTTGGCGCCAAGGAACCAGCAGTGCGGTACATATGTGACGTAATGAGGCAACCTTACCTAGTTAAACGATCTTGGGTAAACCTCACTCCTGGTAGAGAGTTGTACTTTAGGAGGTTAAAGCGGGAAAAATCCTTTCTTAAAAATTGATGTGTCCGAGCGTTATTCCTTAAATGATCTGGAATGTCTAAAATAAGCTCTGTTTCGTTTCAAATGGCCACCCTGTAATTTTACAGACTTGTACCTGAACCCTGTAAAAACGCACTTGTTATTCACATAAAACGATTACTTTTAAAAAGTAAATAAGAAAAAAACTGGACGTAATTTTACAAAATATACTAATTTGGGTAATACATAGTGTCCCAGAATATATGGGCAGTTTCTCGGATTTATGTAGAACACATAAAAATAATATAACAAGTTCCCATATTTTTTCTAGTGCACCTTTTTACAGTACGCGACACGCGCCTGTAATTAAAAAGTTACATTACTTCCAATACAAACCTATTGTCAGACGTAGGGCGTAGGCGCGTTCCTACGTCTCATGTGTAACCGGACTTATAAGTAAATATTATTTAAAATTTCGTTGCTAAACTTAACCTATGGTCTCACAGCCCTCATAAAAAAAAATAGATTAACTGCTGGTTTCTAAAAATGACAGTTTATGTATTGTCAATTGATTAGGGAATTTTATTTCGCGAGTTTGGAACAGTCACTTACTTCTGTTGGTAGCATCGTTCGACTGCTGCAACCAATGATCAAGATCGTTTGACTAGGTAAGGTCGCCTCATTACGTCACATCTGTACCGCACTGTTGGTTCCTTGGCGCCAACAAGGATGTCTAGACGGATAATACTATGAGGGCGAAAGAGCGCGATATACAATATTTAAAAATCAGCTAGAATAATCATTGTTAAATAATGTATTAATAGAAAATAAAGAAATTACGGTAACAACTGGAATTAACAGTATTTAAAAGTATTTCTTTAATATTGACAAAAAACACAAACTACACTGTTAAAAACTTCATTAAATAATGAGCAAAATACATATGTGACGTATGGTCTGCCATGTTGCAAGGCTTACGAGGCAACCTTACCTAGTCAAACGATCTTGACCAATGATGACCCAAGGTTAGTTTATATTTATACTGGGAATCCTCAACTTTTACTGCCTTTTTATATTAGCAAAAGACAGAAATACGGGCGACGGACCAACGCTATCGAGGTGTATACAGTTAAATGAAACCTTTCAGACGCAGAGAATACGGAAAGTCGGCAAACTCAGAGGCTTCGTATAATTTTTTATCTCTCTGTCCGTTAAAACCGGCTTAGTGTGTAAAGGCGTTTAGGTGGTTCGGGGTCGTGGACGCAAGGAAGGGCATTTCACGGAGAAAAGTTGGCAAGACTGGGTTAAGTCAAAGCTGATGATCAATCCAGTGGCGTCTAGAATTTGCGCATTTCATTTTGCATTGTTTTGGAAGTGATATTTGTTGAAAGATGTAATTCCAAATGTATTTTATTTAAACTGAAAGAACTTACTTCTTAATAATAATTAAGAACTGTTGTGTAAACGGTTGTTCTAATAATACACATACATAAACTGTATATCTCCGACACTGAACAACATGGCCGAAAAATGGGAGATGTGACGTCATCACACGTTAAAGCAATATGGCCGAATGTCGCAACCCTATATAGATCAACTTTGATGATGACCGAGTAAACGAGACGGCCATATTAAAAATATATATTGGCGTGGCAATTTTACCAACATTAGTACCCTATAACATTTTTTGCCGGCTTTGTACATTTAATTTACTGGCATTGCCAACACTCTTAAATGGCAAGGCATTGGCAAAAAGGTATCAAAAAGACACGAAAGTGGGCAATTGGCCGTTATTAGGCCACGTGTTGCAGATAATGTGATGGCATCCGTCATTAATAATTTATGATGAAAAATGCGTTTAGGATGATGGCATCCATCATTATTAAGTTATTGGCAAAAAATGCGTTTAGGATAATGGCATTTATTATTAAATAAGTATTGCAAGTTTTATAAGTTGAATGTCCCAAAAGTTAAATAACTTTAGAATTTTGTAATCGAAAAAATTAGAAAAAAGGCAGGAAAACTATATCAAAAAAGGAGTTAAATGTCAAAAAAACTATTAAATAAATATATTTTTTTATTAACACGTCTTTAAAACTTTTAATAAGGCAACTCCCTGATTTTATATAATTTTTTAGCTAACTACAAATTTAAAAGGTTTTAAACGAAATGTTTACAGCTCTAAATAGTCTACTTGAATAACCCGCCTTCTTGACTAGCCATCACCAATTAATTACACAACACACACTAATTAGGTAATAAATAAACTTAATTATGTCTAATAAAAACTCTTTTCTTTAAAAAAGAAACTAAAAAGCTAGAAAACCACGTAGAAAACAATTGCACAAAGCGGCCAAACAAAAAGCAAGGTTGCCTCATCTGTCAAATTTTCAAATCTTGTATTTCGGCTAAGCGGGATATTGGAATTTATCACCTTCGGTCGAAATTGTCGAAATTAACCTAGCTAATTTTACCATCATTTTATTTTTATTCTCTCAAAAATACATAATAAACTTTTTATTTGACTTAATTTTTATTTGCATGATTTGTATCAATAAAATGTTAGGAAAAGGCCATTTCCTTTAAATTATGTAAAAACATAAAATAATGTTGTTTAGCGGCCATTATAAATAAAACAGATCAAAAATTTGCTCGAATGTTAGTTAAATACCAATGTTAATAATATGGTTTGAAAAGTATAAATATGCGTTGAAGGTTTGCCTTCAAAAATCCAATATTTATTTGCCTGCAACAAAAGGCATGCTTTATTTAATCAGGATTGGTATGCCGCCATTTTTGTATGCTTGCCGGCAATTCGCCTGCATGTAAAATTTATTGGCAATTGAGTGTTTATTTAGGGTTAACTTTTTAATGCGTATTAGATGTTGGCATAATATTGCCACCAATTGCCAATGCTTTACCATCAATGCCAATATGAAAATGTATATTGCCGGCAAATAGTGTTTGCTGGGTAGTTGCTACTGAAAAAAATGTTACTAGTAAATTATCCACGCACAATCGGCCGTTTTATTTTAAAAACTTAATGTTAATTTATATAATACTGGAAATTGGTTGTGACTGATGCTCGACTTTAGGAGGTTCGAGGTCGGGGACGAAAGGAAGGGCATGGTACCGGAAAAAGTTGGCAGGGTAAAGTCACTATATTTTGACAGCTGATGATCAATTCAGTGGCGTCTACAATTTGTGCTTTTCGTTTTGCATTGTTTTCAAAGTGATATTTGTAGAAAGATGTGATTCCAAAGGTTTTTTATTTAAAGTCGAAGAGGTTGCTACTTAATAATAATTAAAAAGTGTTTTGTTAACAATTGTTTTATTAATCCTATAAACTGTATATCTCCGGCACTGATGTTGATATATATCTAAAGTGATCACATTTTCAATAATGGAAATCGGGACAAGTAAAATATGATGTTTTTTTTTCCAAAATTTTTTTGAAGAGCGGAAAAAAGGTCCTCACCTTTAGAATCTTCTCACCTCGGCCTCTCTCCCACCAAGTCGGGACTATTTAAAAATCTGTCGGGACCTCGGTCGGAACATTTTCTCAAATCGGCGGGACGCGGGACAATCCTCCAAAAAGCGGGACGTGTGGTCACTTTATACTTATCTCACTTAACAACATGGCCGAAAAATGGTCCACGTCACGTCAATACACGTAAAACCAAAATGGCCGAATGTCATGACCCTTTATAGAGGGACTCTATTACAGACTTAGATTCAGAGCAAAGTCGGTCTATATAGGGTCACGACATTTAGCCATATTGCTTTGACGTGTTATGACGTCACATCTCTTATTTTTCGGCCATGTTGTTCAGTGCCGGAGATATACAGTTTATTGTATTATTAGAACAACCGTTTAAACAACAGTTTTTAATTATTATTAAATTGTAAATTCTTTTACTTTAAATAAAAACATATGGAATTACATCTTTCAACAAATATCACTTCCAAAACAATGCAAAATGAAATGCGCAAATTCTAGACGCCACTGGATTGATCTTCAGCTTTGATTTTTACCCAGTCTTGCCAACTTTTTTCCGTGAAGTGCCCTTCCTTGCGTGCCCGACCTCGAACCGCCTAAAAGTTGAGGATATATGTCGCAACCTTATAAATATAAACTAACCTTGGATTCGGAGTGGGTATCTTAGTTCTTCTAGAAGGGATGTGGTCTTAACTAATAATAATTATATTTCGTTAAAAAATTGTAGATAACTAAAATACTTGTTTAATAGAGTATTTCCATACAATTCCTAGTATTTGATTTAGCTTTTAGGGAAACATTCTGAATCACTTTAAGTTTGGTAATTAAAATTGTTACTATTACAAGATTAAAGATTCTGTTTTACTTATTGCCTAAAAATTTTCTTGAAATTATTTACAATTTAGTGGAATTAGTAATAGTTTTTAATGCTATCTGAATCATTTTCACGAAAATGCATTTCACAGGCATCTATTGACGTTTTTCGTGTTTTCCAGGAACATATTGTTTAGTCTCCAAGTGATAAAATGCATTTTGAGGATGGCAAAAACACGATGAATATTACATAAAACTATTTGGTAATTGGGCAATTGATTTAAAGCTTAATTTTGTTGAGCTAAATCCGGTTAAATCCAAAATATTAAATTTTCATCGATATGTTATGAATCACTAAATATCACTTAGCAGCACTCACTCAATCTAATTATAATTGTTTTTAAAAGATCACTTTATTGTATAGTGTTTGCTGGATAAAAATGCACTACGGGACAAACAAAATGTTGTTTTTATTTAATCTTAAATCACTTTTGTGTTTTTAACCGATTTTAATTATATTTTAGTCCACTGTAGCTCCTTTCATTAAGATTATTATTTAATATGGTGATTGCAAAAGAGAGAGCCAAATGTTGTATTATGCCTAAATTTTAAAACACCCTGTGAAATAATTTAACGTCACAATTTTTACCACTGTATTGGATTTTGAAGCCCCATCTTTTCTTTACATTTTCTTTTTTTATTTATATCTGTATATCATTTATAAAAGGAAATACAAATTTTAAAACAGTGTGTCCAAGATAAGGATCCTAAGCATGGGAATCTCAGTACCTATTGGAGATACAGCTTAGGTTAAATTGGAAAAAGTTGTGTTTTTTAAAGCTTATTTACATGCCGTTTAGAAACTTAAAAATTTTTCATGGGCTGCTGAGATATTTGGCAAAAACGAAAATTTGACTATATCGATTTTATTTTTTTCTGACTTTATTTGAAGAGATATGAAAAACTAATAACACTTTTTATTGGCACTTTTTAGTTACTACATGATGGTATTTTTAGATTTTATATCCGACGTTTCGTTTTCAAGAAACCATCATCAACTTTATTTTTTATATGGCTCGAAAAAAGTACACCCTGTATCTGATCCCATTTTTTATTACAAATTTAACGATGAATCACATGTCATATTTTAAATTTTAGTTAAAAGAAAAATTTCATTTTTCTTTTTTTTAAGGTATTTTTAAGTAGGCGTTGCAAACAAATGCTTTGACGTTACTTAATACCTGTTACCGTGTCTGCAACATAATTTAATATCATGATACAATAGTAATTGTCGTTATTACTCTGTGTCGAGTTGTTTTTAAAGCAATTGTTCTTATTGTTACTGTTGTCTGTATTATTGTTTATTGGTAAATAGCTAATATCTATTGTATTATTATGGTCGAATATGCCGGATGACCAATATAGTCATGTTAAAAAGTTTGACATGCTAACGTGCTAAAATCCGCGTATGTGTTAAGAAAATATCGAAACATCAAGAACGTTTTGGGTTTAATATGTGGCGTGGAATTTTAGGAACTAAAATACTAGGTCGATTTATTTACCATAATTCATTAACTGCAGAAATGATATCTTCATTTATTTTTGCGGCACAAAATGTAGCACGTTAGCATATCAAACTTTTCTTCATGGCTATATTGGTCATCCGACATATTCGACCATAATAATACAATAGATATTAGCTATTCACCAAATAAACAATAATAAAGACAACAGTAACAATAAGAACAATTGCTCTTAAAACAACAACTTGACAAACAGGTAATAACGATAATTACTATTTTATCATGACATTAAATTATGTTACAGACTCGGTAACAGGTATTAACGTCAAAGCATTTGTTTGCAAGGCCACCTTAACAATACCTTAAAAAATAGAAAATGCATTTTCCTTTTAACTAAAATTAAAAATATGGCATGTGATACATCGTTAAATTTGTAATAAAAAATGGGATCCGATACAGGGTGTACTTTTTTTCGAGTCATATTAAAAATTAAGTTAATGATGGTTTCTTGAAAACGAAACGTCGGATACAAAATCTAAAAATACCATCATGTAGTAACCAAAAAGTGCCGATGAAAAAGTGTTATTAGTTTTATCATGTTTCCTCAAATAAAGTCAGAAAAAATAAAATTGATATAGTCAAATTTTCGATTTTGCCAAATATCTCAACAATCCATCAAAATGTTTCAAGTTTCTAAACGGCATGTAAATAAGCTTTATAAATAATTTTTTGCTAATTTAACCTAAGCTGTATCTCCGACTGGTACTGAGATTCCCATGCTTAGGTTCCTTATCTTGGACACACTGTATAAGACAATGAAATTTGTGTATCGAGTGTCAAGTTAAAATTTTACATCTCCCTTAAGGTAGTTCTACCGATACCACAAGAGTTAAATGAGAGTTTAGGGTAACTTGACCACAGTGGTATTTATATTTGGCAACGCTGCGTAAAAACAATAGAAATCATACGCAAAAATTTACTGCACAAGCATCTTTAAACAAGTTATAGGTTTTAAATCGTTATGTTTATTTACTAATAAAATCTCTAAACCACCCTTATCATATCATCAAAAAATATATTTCATTAAAAATGCCAAACAGTCACTGAAAAGAATTATAACAAATTTGTAAAACAAGGTCAAGTAGCACATAAATTTAAGAATAAATATGACAAGTTTCTGTCAACTAACGTAAATATTGATACATCGGATTATTGTCGTCGCATTGTTTACCCTAAAACACTCGGAAAAAAACATGTTTTCCAATTTTTGCGGATATTATTTATCACTTATTGGATCTTGTAACCGAAAAACCTATTGGACTGGCATCAATTTTTTTATGTCACATATATACCGTATTAAATAAACTTTTTCGGGCGCAGCATCACCCTTTGGCTGCGTTGCCACATGTCAGTCACAAAGCATACTTTTCTTAATTTTTATTAATTACTCTTATCACAAGCTCTGAGGTTGGATTTTTAATTAGCTAAAATGTTCAGAATTGTTTTTTCTTCTGTTGATACAACTTTCATTGAAATCTGAACAGCAGTTTTTGTGAAGTAAAATAAAATCTGCTATTTCCCATAAGGATCAATGTTAAAAGCAATTATTTTATAATATTTATAACTTTTTTCAGTTCTTTGTAGACCTTTGAAAATTTAACTGGTTGATATTCTTAATATAAAGTACCAGTATGCTAAGTTTCATAGTTTTCTGAACATTAATTCTTACATCGGTAGTACTTCCTTAAAATTTTTATTTTTGATAAAAAATAAATAAAAATATAGGGTTGTTAAGTTCGTCTCGTACTAGCCAAATCAGTAATCAGATTTTTGTTATCTCTTATGATATAGAGGGTGAGACAAAATGTTAATTAAAAAAACAGTATATATTATATCGCCACTAAAAAATATTTTAAAGACCCTTAAAAAACACTACATTAGTCATAGTTATCTTTATTAGTTTCGAAAATATGACCATTTAAATATTAAGTTTCCCCAATAACACATTGGTAAAAAATTGTGACGTTAAATTATTCCACAGGGTGTTCAAAAATTTGGGCAAAATGCAATATTTGACTCTCCCCTGTATAACGCCAATCCTATAAAAACTTTTGCAATCCCCATATTAAATAATAATCTTGATGAAAGGAGCTACGACTGGATAAAAAATCATTAAATTCTGTAAAAAACGAAAAAGTTATTTAACATTAAATTTGAACAAAATTTTGTTTGTCCGGTTTTTTGTCTAGGAGTGTATTATGAATCGCTTAATATTGTTTAGCAACACTTACTCAACTTAGTTATAATTTACGAAATAAGAAATATCCCCTATTTTACAGTAAAGAAAACACACAGCCACTTTGATTAATGCTGTGAGGCAGCAGGAGTTTTTCTCTTAACTGTCAAAATAGGGATGCTTCTTTTTCGTATATCAATTACAACAGTAGGGAATTATTTAATTTGTTCTCTTAATTAAAATTTTTAAAAAAGATCACTTTATTGTGTAGTTGTTGGCTTAGTAAAAATACATTTTTTTTCACATAAAACAGAGTATGTATATGTATGTATATTCAGCTGTGTTTTCAAACAAGTCTGTAAGCCTGGCTACACACAAACTGCGGGAATGGGCGTCGGCAGGATGACCTCTAGGGGGTACAAAGTAAAAAATTAAAAGTCTTAAAGTCGAAAAAAAATTGAAAAGCAAAAAAAAGGTCCTTCCACAAAACACTGTCTGTTTCTATACTTTTTTCCCTCCTTTGCTCCTTTCCCAATCGCCAGGGGGTGCAAAACATCTCTAAAATCAATACATTTTTGCCAAAACTTACTAATTTTCATACATTTTAAAAGCCAGGGTTGTGCAAGTGCGCCCATGACTGCAGGCTATTTTATCTTACCTTTAGTTATTACTTAAGTAAGGCCAGTAGGGTGGTCCTTATTTTTAGGGTATGTTTGATTTTTTTACGATAGTTCTGAATAGGTTTCAGATAAATAAAAAAATCGTGCCAAATTGCAGCTCTTAATTGCAAAGTGTTAAGTGAAATTAACATGAAAAATCCAATTCCATTGGATTTTTAAACTTATCCACTAATTAACAGATCATATTAACATATAATAATTTTTGTTGCAAATATAACATTTTACGAAAAATATCTCTTTGATGTCAAAATCATCAAATAACTTAAAAAATCATGGAATGTTGACGAATTTGACATCGGGACTCTTTGTTTGACCTTCGGACAGTGCGGACGTGCGTAGAGGACTACAAAGTACTTCTCGGAGTGGCGGCTAGAGGTGTCGTACGAACGTTTTTTACCTTCGGGGATCAAGGAAAGATTCACGCTAAATTGACGGTATCTTTCTTCTGATCTAAGCGCTGTGAGCGAAGATTCCTATAAGCTGATGGTATCCTGTTTGGTGGTGAACACGAGGTATTTCTCAAATGGCGTTGCCATGGGAACTGTCAGTAGTGAAAGTGAAGGTTATACGTAATACCAGTAGCAGATCTTGGTTTGACAGCCGACAATTTATGCATTGCATCGATTGTTGAATTATCTGTTTTCTTTTGAATTTCTGGGAGCTACGAGCTCGATTATCCAGATTTTCCGCCGACGAAGCCCTGGAAAGCATAGTCCGGAAGGGGAGAGTGGTGGATTGGACCTGAAGGGACCAAAACCAAGAAAAAATAGAGAGAGAGAGGAGAGAGAATTTGACATCGAATTACTTTTGAACCAATTAAGTTAACAAAAAAATCATAGAATACCTTTTTGTAGAGCTTTTAATATGCAACAAGAATTATCATGTGTTGAAATGATCCGTTTATTAGTGGATAACCTAAAAATTTAAAGTAAAAAGAACTTTTTCCATCACTTTGGCTGTCGTGGGAGCCGGGTTATTTTAAAAATTAAGGGCTGCAATTTAGCACCTTTTCTTATCTAATCGTAACCTATTTAGAAAAATAAATATATCCTAAATAAGGAATACTTAATGGTCGATTTCTTGAATTTTTTAATATCTTGTCTTGAATCATCATTCAATTTCATTAGTTAGGCTTTGAGCTAGTTTCTCATGTGTCTTATTTAGCAGATTTGAATTCATCTGATTTTCATTTGTTTTCAAAAGTGGAAAAATTCTTGTCAAATTTAGACATTATTGCTGCCACCAACGCCTTTTTTGAAAAACTTGACAAATTAGCATACAGCTACTGCATAAGGTTTCTTGATAACCGATAAAATAAATAATGTATTGAGCTACGAGGAGACCATGTAGAAAAAGAAAAACAGTTTTAAACCCATATTTTGATTTTTTCTTACTTTGGCTGGAAACATTTCATACCTCGTACTGTAACTATAACTCGTTTTCAAATATGACATCTTTGTTGGGTAAATTGCTTGTGGACTGTATATGGGGCTGGTTCGGACCTTCTAACGTTAAAGTAGAGACTTATAAAACTTTTAAAACTATTTATTTACTACAAAAACATCGTACTAAACTAGAAAATTGTGTAAGGTCAGTTACGCATGACTCTCTTGTCTCTACACACTTCTGTACTTTTTCAACTCGTCATTCGTACTATCCGCGACGGCACTTTCTGCACGCATGGAGCGAGGGGATAAAATCGACGTTGCCACGTAGAGCAAAATTTACTTTTGTAGTTTTTTAATGTTTCAAAATTATACAATCTTCACTTATAATCTTTTTTATTTTGTTTTGTTTTTCGTTTAGTCTAATATTGAACAAAGTATTATAGCCAGAAATTGAAATCCTTTGTTTAATAATTTAAATATTAAGGAGCTTGAGATTTAGTAACCAGAAAATGAAAACATTTAACTTGTATATCGATCAATAATCTTTAGTAAGTTAAACAAAGGACGTATTATGCAATTATAGACAATTTTAACATAGTAAAACAATTACATTTTTTTGTGATAAAACTATTATAATCAGTAACAGACTGAAATGTTGCAATAAGAGAAAAAATACTAAACACAAAGAACTAATTCTGTTTTGAATCCTTCTTAAATCAGTATTCTAAGCAATATGCAGTGTGTAGGAGTAGGGATAGAGAAATAAATAAACTTCACGTATAATATTTTTTCTTTTGGGTATAACGCCTAACCTTACTTTTTACAAATAAAAACAGGGTGGCTCCAAATCGGCTGTACAAAATGCTGCCACAAATTCCTTGTGCCAAAATATAACGATCTAACGCAATTCACCTATACTCTGTTTCGTTGCAAGCGATAGTAATAAATCATTTAATTTTATGGCAATTAGCTTTCTGTGTTAGTCCGAGTATCAATATTTTTCTTCAATTCTACCTGTAATGTACTGATAAGGCATCATAATTTTAGGCCGGCAGACTCCACTCTAATATTCGTCAACCTTTTGGGTCAAATACAAAGGAATAACAGATGTTTACCCGTATTTACGTGCGAATAATGTGATAAAAACCTTGACAGTGGCGGTGCGCTTGAGTTTAATTTTGGGAACTTACCCTTCTTAAACAGTTTAGGTAAAATGAAAATCATGTTTCTTTATATATGTGTAAAAAATTTATTTTAAAATTTATAGTATATCAATATTGTACAGTTGGTATAATTATAGTTAATAATAACTATTTTATTAAGAAAATAATACACATTAAAAATGCATAGTCAAAAAATAATTATTTAAAATATAATCTATACCTAATTAAATATGCTACATAATCTACATCTAGTTATTCACATTCTTCCATATCTGACATACTATCACTACTTGAGTCATATGAGTCTACTTGTATAATTAGAGGTTCAACAGTTGTATCTACTATTATATCCAAAGACCACATTTTATTTTCTACTTCTAATACATGTTCGACACATTTTTTCCAGTTTTCTGGGGAAGCATTAGATATGGCAATTTGAAATAGTTTTTTAACATCTACTAGTTTAAACGTAGTATTATTTCTGGCTACTTCACCTTTCACTTGTGCCCATATAAGTTCTATGGGGTTTAGTTCGCAGTGATAAGGTGGCAGCCGATATACAGTTATATTTTGTTACTTAGCTATTTCATCAATTACAAAACGTGTATACTTATCTTTATTTGTGGCGACTTCACTTTTTACTAGCTGCAACAACTCTAGTTTAACACTATCTGTTGGATGTTCAATATTTTGCTGCATCAACCAGGTTTGAATGTCTTTTTTAAGCCAGCTTAAATTTGGAACACGATTTACTTTTTTGAAGTGGTAACTTGCATTATCCATTACAATAATCGAACCCTCTGGTATTAAGTCGATCATCTGCGAAAACCAGTCTTCAAATACATCAGCATTCATATCTTCGTGATAATCTCCTGTTTTTTTGGACTCAAACATTAAAAGACCTCCATCCACAAAACCATTCTCGTTTCCAATATGAGTAATAATAAGTCTACGCCCCTTTCCAGATGGAGGTTTTAAACCCGTAGAAAGTCCTTCATTAAAAGCCTGGCGAGCAGTTGTTATATTCCCATCTTGCCAATATTTTTTAACGGTATGTCCTTCATTTATCCAAGTCTCATCTAGATAATATATTGCCTTTCCTTCAGTACGAGCTTTTTTATTTTTCTCAAATAATCTCTCCTCCAATGGACAATTTCTCCATTCTCTATTAATAAAGATTTTCTTTGGAATTTTTTCCACTGAAAATTTAGACCTTTTAAGATTTTCCAAAGTTTTACTCTACTTATTTCCGGCACGTGTGGATGATTTTTCGCAGCTTGAAACATGACATCTAAAGTAGGGATTTTTTTCGGTAAAAGAACTATGTACAATTCGTCGAATTGTTTGTTTTGTGTCGTCTGTTATAATAAAGTTCTGTTTTGCCCGGTCGCTTTTTTGGTGGAATTATACCTCCCTCTTTTTCTTGTTTCAAAATTCTGTAAATTGTCGCTTTTCCCACCCCAGTCATCAACGCACATTTTTGAACACAATCGTCCACACCTAAATTAGAGCTTTGATCATTTCTAATATAATCGAATACGTTTTTAACAATCTGCTTTTCGTTTACAGTTAAATGTCCGAAACATGCGCGTTTCTGCGGAGAAGCCATTTTTACAATACTGTAATACTTTGAACAATACTCTAACAATTTATAACCACTCAGTTGCACATACGGAAAGATACTAAAATATATATAAAATTTATAATCCTTATTTGACGCAATTCGGTGTATTTCTACCTGTTCTTTGCACAGAGACTGGTGCGCCTGTGGTTTACAACCTTCTAACCATCCCGAGACATTTTTATTGCTACTTGCAACGAAATAGAGTATAAGTCCAAAAGTTGATTGTTTGCGGTTCAAAACATTTTAAATATATTACATTTTCTTGTTAAACAGTCACGTCATATTTATACGTCACGTATTTAACCGTGTTTGAATACATCCCGGACAATGGTTTGAAAACAATATAGTTATCTTTGTCGGGCGGGCATATGCATTTAACTCATTAAAAACTTGGTTTGGGTCATTTTTTGTAAACTTTTAAGATGGATGTAAATGACAAGTTAAAAATTTTAATATTTGGTGTAAACTGGGGCTGGCAACCGAAACCGGTTTTTCGGTTAACCGCGGTTTTGGCCAAAACCGAAAACCGGTTTCGAATACCGTTTAACCGGCATTTGAAAACCGGTTTACCAATTATAAATACAGAGGGAAAAAATAAATTATGTATGTATGTATGGAATTTTTACATCACCTTTTATTAACAGGGATGTTATATTTTTATTCTTATTAATATTTAACCAATTTCTTTTGAAGAATATTCTAGGATAAATAATGATTATCACTTAACACCACAGCTCATGGGCAAATCCGTAATCAACGCAAAAACGATTAATAGAGAAAAATTACTTTCCGAACTGTGGCCTTTTTCTGTTTTGAGAACCGTTTTCGGTTTTAAAAACCGATTTCGATGTATTGGTTTTGAAAACCGTTTTCGGTTTTTCGGTTTTAAAAACCGGTTTTTAAATATTCGGTTAACCGGTTTTAAACGAAACCGGTTTTGTTTTTTTCCGGTTTTTGCCCCTAGTGTAAACTAAAGTACATATGAACCCTAAAGAATAAAAATAATAATCATATCCTAAAAGTTTATTGGGCTGTGACGCAACGGGTTGAAAATCTACATTTTCTTGATTCTCACATTTTTTTTTTTTTTTTTATCTTTGGACAAACCACGAAGGCTAAAAGCCTAAATACTAACGTACCGTGGGTGTCTTAAGCGAGGTAAGAGGGAGTTTGTTGACACGGGACTTAAATACTTGAAGATTTGGGGGAAGGAAAGACCTCCGCGGGCAGCAGGTTCCACAATCTAGAAACTCTAGGGATAAAAGAACGAACAAAGTGAGAAGTTCGGGGCCCGTCCAGTTGGACCGTATAGGGATGCATACGAGCGGAACCACGAGTTTCTCTGTTGGGAACCGTGAGCGGAGGAACTATACTGGTCAATTCTTCAGAGCAGAAGCCATGGAAGTACCTATAAAAAGCGATAAATCGCCCACAGCCCGACGATGGGCAAGAGAGGGAAGCCTTTCTGTAAGTGAAGGATCATTAATGAGACGAATAGCTCTTCTTTGAATAGAATCAAGAATGCTCAGGGTTGTTGGGGACGCCATGCCCCAGATATGAGAACAATATTCCAAGGGAGGTCGGATTTGGGAAACATATAAAGTGTATAAATTAGAAGCGGAAAAATACTTTTAGCTCGAAAGAGAAATCCAAGCTTTTTTGAAGCTGCCGTGGCTATAGATACAATGTGTTTATGCCAGTTAAGGTTACTTTCAAATGTGACGCCCACGAGATTGAAGGTGTCTTTGCTCTGTAGAACTTGGCCGCTCATAAGTAGAGGATGAGTATTTGATGACTCTTTTCGCGACAAGGAACATGACTGTGTTTTGGATGCATTAAAATGGACGAGATTTTTGGCGCCCCAATCCAATATTAAATTAAGATCCTGAGAAAGAGATATCTGCATCGCTCTGCGTTTATTTTCCAAGTCAGGCTTAGTGATGGGTTTAGGAACCTGAAAACTGGAGTGAAGGGTACTATCGTCGGCGAAACTATGAATGGAATTAGTTGTGGACGAGAGAAGGTCGTTGATGTGAAGAAGAAACAATGTTGGTGCCAGAACTGAGCCCTGAGGGACTCCTGCATTTATTTGGTGAAAGCTTGAAGAATGGCCGTCCACAATAACTGATATACGTCGATCAGATAGATAACTAGAGAGCCAAGTACAGAGTTTAGTTGAAAGACCATAGGAGGGAAGTTTATTAAGAAGTGCGGCATGCCAGACCTGGTCAAAAGCTTTGGATATATCAAGAGCAACGATCTGGGACTCACCCAGAAACTCAAGAGACTCATTCCAACAGTGTGATACGAAGGAAAGAAGATCTGCTGTAGATCTTTGTGGCGAAATCCATACTGCCTGTCGTGCAATATCGTCATTTTCGAATACGGTTTAAACCACACCGACAAATACGGTTAACAAAAAAATTTGACTTTAACTGCACTACTGATTTGTTTAAAATGTTATTGAAAAATGCATTGCACTATCAAAAACTGATATTATGGAAATCTTTGTGCGTTCGTTGTGATCTTACAGATAATAAAATACATCATGTAATACAAAAATGTAAAAGTTTCCTTAAATAAATTGTTTTAGCGCAAAACCTGATCACAGTCATGCTAACCAATAATTAACATTAATGTAAACAACCTGTGAGTCACAAAGTTACGGTATTTGTGGTCAACCTTGTGTAACACTTAAATATTCTTCTGGTTACCTGACCATAACATTGTCTACCTGAATGTTATTGTTACCTGTATACATATGTCCCATAATGGGGAGATTGAGTAATGGCTAATCATTAACAACAATTAAAAATTTAATTGTTATGGAGTTTAATATGTACAGCATTTATTTTGCGTTGGTTCATTGTCCTCGGTTTAAACACTCTAATTTTGTTAATTTTTTTAATTGATACTTTAGTTTTGTATGACCATGACAAATGACAATAAAAAAGAACCTTGGTAATACCCACAGTACCCATTGTTTTTACTTTGCTTATTAATTTTATTTAATTCAAATAAAAAAATGTTTAACTTATATTTATGAATCGAAACTTCTTAAAAAATACACTGAATTGTATCCGCAGTTGGTTTCTTGTGAAACATTTTTTAAATATTAATACTAAATAGAAAATTGCTTTTAATGTTTCAGAATTATTAGAGACATTACTCACAATTGTTTCGCTTTCTAGGCTTCATCAAGAGTACTTCGTATACGTATACGAAGTACTCTTGATGAAGCCCTAGAAAGGCGAAACAATTGTAGAGTAAATGCTCTAATAATTTTTGAAACATTAAAAAGCAATTTTTTCTATTTAGTATTAATATTCTTAAAAATGTTTTTTCTTTAAAAAATACCGTCTTAACAATTAATACGTGTAGAGGTGGTTCCATTTAGTCATTCGATGAAAAGAAAACAATTTTAGAATTAAATAAAAAACATTTTAATTTTTATCGTAATCTCCTGATTTAAAAAATATATAAAGCTTTTATTTATTGGGTTATTATTATTTATAATGCATATACCGGGTGGTGCTTAGCCAGACTAGCCATAGGAAATTCCATGTAAATTTTGATACCTTCAAATATTGGCTCACCTATTGATTTTACAACAAAATTGTATTATACTATTTTAAAGACATTGGGAAGACAAGCTTACACACTAAATTTCGTTATTTTCTAATTAGCCAATTCAAAAGTTATTTAAGAAAAACTATTTGAAATATCGTTGCATACCTGATACATACCGCAATGAATCCACCGGTAATGAATAAATAATAATGAATAACTAATAGAATGTAAAAAGTCAATTAATAAAATTGACAAGACATTTAATTGATTATTGCCAATGTACATTTTTATTTACTTAAGTCTTGTACGTAATTTTAGGATGTAATGTCTTATTAATGATCCTTCACTTACAGAAAGGCTTCCCTCTCTTGCCCATCGTCGGGCTGTGGGGGATCTATCTCTTTTTATAGGTACTTCCATGGCTTTTGCTCTGAAGAATTGTCCAGTATAGTTCCTACACTCACGGTTTCCAACAGAGAAACTCGTGGTTCCGCGCGTATGCATCCCTATACGGTCCAACTGGACAGGCCCCGAACTTCCCACTTTGTTCGTTCTGTTATCCCTAGAGTTTCTAGAATGTGGAACCTGCTGCCCGCGGAGGTCTTTCCTTCCCCCAAATCTTCAAGTATTTAAGTCCCGTGTCAACAAACTCCCTCTTACCTCGCTTAAGACACCAACGGTACGTTAGTATTTAGGCTTTTAGTCTTCGTGGTTTGTCTAAAGATAAAAAAAACATACATCTTATGTACGTACAACAAAAGCATCTAATACATCCATAAGACGTCTTATGGACGTACATTTTCCCGCAAAAATGTACATTTGCTGTACGTACATATTGTACGTCTGATGTACGTACGTACTGGACGTATTATGGACGAAAATTGAGCGAAGAAATTGGACTTTCTAAAATTTTGAATCTTTTAAAAAATTGAAAACGTACTGGGTTTTTATTTATATTTTACCACCTCCTTCTAGCTATAAGCAATAGGGAGGTTCAAAAACGACCTGTATAAAAGTTTCATACCTTTATAATATTTTTCATTTTCTTGGGCAATATTAGTCCCCCTTTTTTGGCTTGGTGTACGAAACAGATCGTTCAAAAAATATTAAACAAGGTGAATTAAAAACGCGTTGTTCACGGTCGATTAAAATTTGAAAATGCACTTTATTTCTAACAACCTTGTCGATACGAAAATAACGGCGCGCGTTTTGCGTGGGCGATGTGTCGTCTATTTTGAGCATCGCGGGCGGATCGCCCGAACACCTGATCTGCAACAAAACCGCTCGTATAGTTGCGGATACCTGTGAAAATTATTATAGAATGGGATAAATAGTTTAGGATGAAAATAACATTTAAATACAGGGTTTTTCACGGTTTTTTTTTATCTTTGGACAAACCACGAAGGCTAAAAGCCCAAATACTAACTTACCGTGGGTGTTTTAAGCAAGGTAAGAGGGAGTTTGTTAACACGGGACTTAAATACTTAAAGATTTTGGGGGAAGGAAAGACCTCCGCGGACAGCGGGTTTCACATTCTAGAAACTCTAGGGATAAAAGAACGAACAAAGTGGAAAGTTCGGAGCCTATCCAGTTGGACCTTATAGGGATGCATACGCGCGGAACCACGAGTTTCTCTGTTGGGAACCGTAAGTGGAGGAACTATACTGGACAATTCTTCAGAGCAGAAGCCATGGAAGTACCTATAAAAAAGTGATAAATCCTCCTCAGCCCGACGATGGGTAAGAGAGGGAAGCCTTTCTGTAAGTGAAGGATCATTAATGAGACGAATAGCTTTTCTTTGAAAAGAATCAAGAATGCTTAGGGTTGTGGGGGAAGCCATGCCCCAGATATGAGAACAATATTTCAAGGGAGGTCGGATTTGGGACACATATAAAGTGTATAAATTAGAAGGGGAAAAATACTTTTTGGCTCGAAATAGAAATCCAAGCTTTTTGAAGCTGCCGTGGCTATAGACACAATATGTTTATGCCAGTTAAGATTACTTTTAAATGTGACGCCCACAACATTGAAGGTGTCTTTGCTCTGTAAAACTTGGCCGCTCATAAGTAGAGGATGAGTATTTGGATGACTCTTTTCGCGACAAGGAACATGATTGTGTTTTGGATGCATTAAAATGGACGAGATTTTTGTCGCCCCAATCCAATATCAAATTAAGATCCTGCGAAAGAGATATCTGCATCGCTCTGCGTTTATTGATGGGTTTAGTAACCTGAAAACTGGAGTGAAGGGTACTATCGTCGGCGAAACTATGAATGGAATTAGTTGTGGACGAGAGAAGTTCGTTGATGTAAAGAAGAAACAATATTGGTGCCAGAACTAAGCCCTGAGGCACTCCGGCATTTACTTGGTGAAAACTTGAAGAATGACCTTCAACAATAACTGATATACGTCGATCAGATAGATAACTAGAGAGCCAAGTAGAGAGTGTAGTTGAAAGACCATAGGAGGGAAGTGCGGCATGCCAGACCTGGTCAAAAGCTTTGGATATATCAAGAGCAACAATCTGGGACTCACCTAGAAACTCAAGAGACTTATTCCAACAGTGTGATACGAAGGAAAGAAAATCTTCTGTAGATCTTTTGTGGCCAAATTTATACTGCCTGTCATGCAAAATTTTGTGTTTTTAAATACTTAAGAATTTGTAAATTAATTAATTTTTCCATTAGTTAATTACATAGAACTGAGACAATTGAAATTGGTCTATAGTTAGATGGAAGAGATTTAGATCATTTCTTGGGAATAGGTTGAACACGTGCAGCTTTCCAGCTCTCCGGAAAGATAACCTGTGTCGTAAGAAATTCGAAGGAACCGAGTTAAGATTGGTGCAAGTTCTGGAGCACATTTTTTAAAACGACTGATGGTATGCCCTCCAGCCCAAACGATTTCTTGGTGTTAAAGCAAGAAAGGATACGCTTAATGTGTTTTACCTTAATAATAATACCGAGCATTTTATAAGGAACTGGGGTAATAGCTGGAATTGAATGATTTACGGGAGGGTCAAGGGTTGAATTGGCAGTAAATTGTTTAGCAAATAGTTCAGCCTTTCCTTTAGCGGTAGAAATAATTTCATCTTCCAAAGTTAGTGGTGGAAAAACACTGCTACAAAAATCCTACTTATGTTTTTTGCAAAGGACCAGAAAGATTTGCTGCCATTTGAGCGGTGAGTTTCCTATTAAAAGATCTTGAAAACTACTAAAGATACATTTTTAAAAATTTTGCCGCGAGCTGTAAGTGATATCAATCTTTTTATGGCAAATATCTCATCTTTCTACGACTTCCGATTAAACCGGGAGTGCGTATTAACTTGCTAATTTTAAATGGAACACCCTATATAAATAATATTACATTTTTGGATTCTATATGAAATTCAAATAAAAACATGTATCATAAGACGCTGTAATGTTCTGATACTAAATGACTATTCTTGTGAATTGGATAAGGTTTATACAGGGTAATTTCTAAGAACGGTACAAAGCCTCAAGCTGTGAGTTATTATGCTATTTTATAAAAAAATGTCCGTAGTTGCTTCCTTGTTAAGATGCAGGGCGTTAAAATTTAAGAAAAAATCAGTTTCTTCTAAATATTTTTAATATGCTTAGGCCGATTTGGATAAAATTTGGTATATTTATTTAAAGTAATAAGGCGCTTATTTAGCCCTAACCAGATTGTTATTATTGGGTCCAGTGGCGTCTCAGTGGGCACCGTAACTTATATTATTGAGAAAAAAATTACGCCACTGACTTTTTGTTTACGTTTTTATAATTTTTTAAAATGTAGAAATTAATAGTAGAAGTTTTTAGTCTTTTGTATTTTATTTTGACGTTAAAGATACGCATTTATTTGTGGTTACATCAAACTTTATTACGATATATTTTCATATAATTATTTTACTTTTTGAATCATTTATCGTATTATAATCTTAATTTTAATTTATTTGCCATATAGCTCCAGTGTTGCTCAAACAACAAGCTCGGATAGATCGGATGAAGATAGAGTTGCAGAGTGGTAACGCTAAATTAGTGATAATGAGACAGGAAGTAAGGGAACTTGAAGAAAAGAATCGACAGGTAAGATCTCTTACTTTGCTTTCATTTTAAATCTTTGGTAGTTATTTACAAACCGGGCACATTGTTAATTTTATTGAAATTTTATATACTGGAGTTTTTGGGGCACTGATCACGAATCTGAAATAATTTTTCGTTTCGAGATATGCATCATCAAACTTGAAAGGAAAATTTAACTTATATTCACTATGTTTCCCCAACAATTATTCATTTAAAGCTAAATTGTCACTCAATGTTTAATATTTGATTTCCATCAGCGATGTTGCGGATGTAGACTTTTTCACATCCGCGGATGCGGATGCGGATTTTAGGATGGTTACATCCACGGATGCCGATGTGGATCTGTACAAAAAACTTAAGTGAGGGTAAGGTAAAAAAAGACAGTTATATCAAGTTCGGATGCGGATTCAAATATTCGCAACATGCCTGATTTCCACCTCTTAAAACCCGACTTTTCCATTTGTTTTACCTATGGAGGGTAGAGGTGAGGAGTACCATCTGAATGTATTAAAAAGTGTCCATCGGAAAGAAGCAACTTGGCGTAGCGCCACAGTAGCAAGTGAAAAGGTTTTAACCAATAAGCATAAATTATTAAAGTGAGATACTAAATCAAAAAGGAGAAATAGATACAAAATTAAAAAGGAAAGAAAAACTAATATTTTACCACTGACTACTGTGGTGCCACCTTACTACACCACACTTTTTCAACTCGTCCGCCATAAAAGATGATCCTCTTTCCCTCTACCCTTCCTAGTTTTACCCCTTTTTCCATAAAATTTTAAATTTTTACTTTAAATCACAGTAGCCATGGCACCGCTGTGGCTACTTCGACTTAAATGATTGAAAGTGAAGCTTTGTCATTTTATGGAAAAAAGGGGTAAAATAAATTAAAGAATGGATTTTTAAGAGGTGGAAATCAAATATTGAGTGAAAATTTAGCGAAATGGCGTGCACATGAATGGGAAATATGGTGAATTTAGCCTAATTTTCTATTTAAATTTAATGATAGATATCTCGAGACAAAATGTTGCCGACAAAAATTTAAGATGCGTGATCAGCGCCCGAAAAACCCCGTATACTAAATTTCTATAAAATCGACGATGTGTCTGGTTTGTTAATAATTCCTTGATCTTTTTTAATTCAGCCTTTTTCATGGCTTTTCTGCAAGGTAATTAGAAAATTCACAAAACTTTCCGACCGAGTAACTCTTTAAGGTAAATGAGATATTATTAGTTCATTAGGAATTTATAGTGTTTCCCCATATACCACTCCAAACCTTAACACAATTTATTTATCAATAAAATTACGCAAAAAGGATTTTGGGAGAGAGGGGAAGACACAAAAAAATGGTCTTTACCGACAAAACCAACCAGAAGAAAAAGGTTTTGATTTAGGAGGGGGGAGGAGCAACACATATAACAAAGAGAGGAATAAATAAATTAAAGAGCAAAAAAACAATAAAAGGTCTTCGCCAGGACACGCAAAGTAATGCGAACAACTTAAAATTTTATATTTCATTTTGTTAACTGTTTTTTTTTCTAGATTGTTGAAAGGCGAACAGCAGCAGAAATAGAAAAACAACTAAGAATGGAAATCAAACATTTAACGTTTCAATGTGAACAACTGGCAGATCTTCTAGATAAAGGTGAGCTAAAAATTAAAAATATAAAAACCCATTTTATTCCTATCTATTTATTTATCTCTCTTTCTGTCTATCTATCTGTCTATCTTTCTATCCTATTCTGTTTATTTACTTTATTTATTGCCTTCTTTTAACAATTTTTTTTTCTACCATTGATAATTCCATTTAGGATACATGAACTGTAGGACAAAAATCCCAGTATAACTTTTAATAAAAAAAAATGATGATAATAAGGGCGATTAATAATCGAATCATTTGAATAATTTACATTTTCTTATAATAAGAGTTTTATGTGTAATAATTATTTAATTAATGATAGTCTTAGATACGAATAGGAAGTGACCTGCACCCATCTGTTTACTGGATAAAAACTATTTTATATTAAATATAGTATTTAAACAATGATATTGCTAGAGGCATGCATAAAAAAATTCCTCAAGGCTATCTTTAAATTTAAAAAAACCCAAAATTTTTGACATGCCTTGTAAAATGGCAATTTTTATTTTTTTTTGCTCCACATGAGCGTACAAATATATCACAAACTTTTTTACTCTCCAATTTTATGAATAAGCCCATGAAAAATTGTTTATATTTAAAATTTTGCAAAATTATTACAATATTTTGGTACATTCTGTATTATTTAAACATACATATTGTTTTATTAACTAGCCCTAGAATGTATTTAAAAAAGGAGTTGCCATTATACAGGGTGTGTCAAATTTTTTTATTTCATTTAATATACCGGGTGTTGCTCCGTCGAGGCGGGACATAAGGAATCCCATGTAAATTTTGAAGTAGTCAAATATTGGCTCCCTAATTATTTTAGAAAAAAATGTAAAGAGTAAACTGCTTAAAGACTTCTGCAATGTAGTATCTCATTATGCACCCTGTACTCTAGAAATCAATAATAAAAACACCATATCGATTTATCAGTGACAACTAAGATCTTTAATTTATGTGTGTGACGTGTATGTCATTGCCAAAACTAAACAATTTTATACGGGAATTTCAAAAAAGAATCCTCGCATTTCATTTTAGTTTACAGCTAATTCCAACACATGCACTCACAGTTACGCAAGGCAATAAAACAAATTTGTCTACATTTAAAAATCAATTTATGACAAAAATATCAGGATTTAATTAAATGCTCAAATATTCCCTCCATTAACTGCCAGACAATAACCCAAACGATTATAAAACTCATTTCTTACGTTGGCTAGTTGGTACATAGATATTCTGGAACATTCAGCGGAAATGCATTCCTTTAGCTGGTCAACATTTTCTATATTTTGTATTGGTATACAGCTTAGTTTTTAAATGTCCCCATAGAAAAAAATCCTTTGGCAAAAGATCCGGAGACCTGACTGGTCAAGATTTTGCGTGGTTCGGGCCTATGATGTCGTTATTAAATGCGTTGTTCAACCACTTTTCGTGCACAGTTCTGGTACTGTGTGCTGGGCAGCCATCCATTTGATACCAAATCTCTTGATTTTTACGTGAGCAAGGTTGTTCAAAGCAGGCAAAAGTTGTTCCTCTAAACATTCCAGAAACTACTTCGCATTCAAATTTCGGTCAAAGAAAAATGGTCCAAGAATATGGTGGCCAAAAATTCTCGCCGAAACATTATTTTTTTGTGGATATTAAGTCCTTGTCTCAGCAAATCGATTTTGGTTTTCGTTACTCCAGTACCGGCAATTTTGAATGTTGGGTTCGTTGTTCAATGTAAAAGTGCATTCGATCAGTAAAGCAAATATTTTTTTAAAAAACCTCTGTCAGTGTTTGTCCTCTCCATGATCTCAAAGCAAAATTCCTGTCGTCGTATTTCGTCTCCGTCTCTTAATTCTTGGTGTCTTTCGTACTTGTAAGCGTGGTATTTACATCTTTTTAAAATTCGAGATATTGTGGTGTGGTCTTTTCCAGTAATCTTCTCCAGTTGTCTCGTGCTAATGTTTCCTTCGGCCTTCTCTACACAAAGTATCACGTCTAAATCTATTGTTCTATTGTCGATTTACTTGGTATTGGCCTACTGGGAAAATAGGCTGCAAACATGTCCGCTACTCTTCGATAACTATTTCCCTGATAAAACCATTTTTAAATAGTGATTTTTCCTTGATTTGAGTAGTTCATTATTTAAAAATGATGTGACATTGATCTGACAACTTGAGAGTTAGAGGTTAAATATTTTTTCTGGTATTTTATTATAAACTTCTAATAATACAGGGCGCGTAAGAAGCTAGGAGATTCGTAACTTATTTTAGCATTTATCTCGTAGCTGGCGGACTGAGAAGAGCTGAAATTTATACACTGGGTACAACTTTTCGTGCTCTTTAAAAAATCCTTATAGTATTTTCTTCTCTAAAATAATTAGGGGAGCCAATATTGGACCACTTCAAAATTTACATGGGATTCCCTATGTCCCGCTCTGACGGAGCAACACCCGGTATAGCCTTCACCATATTTTTTAGGCAATCCTGTAGCAATACTTTTGTTTCTACGACATAGTGGGTACCGAAGGTGGGTACCCTATTTATTATGTAATTATTTTTAGATGAACCAGTTTTTGTACAAATGGAGCATTTAAATCCATAAATATGGTAGCTTATATTGAAAAATGCTTACATGTGATGCTGTGAAGCCTAATTAAATAAAAGGCAAAGTAGAATTTTTGTAATATTTATATGTTATACGAATATTTTAACAGTAAATACAGCAGCGGCTAGAATGGAATCATGGAATAATACTATCTTAATGGAATATGTGTTTTAACCTTAGCCATTTTAGATGTCCAATTGCTAATCACATGTGTGGTAACTTCACACTGGGGTGCAGTATAAAAATCGTAATTTGCAAAATGTATATTTATAAATCTTGACGTGACAAAATTAAAATAATTTTTTATCGTAAAATTTACAACACTGTAAAGAATATATTTGTTTTCTTGTTCAGTTAAAATCTCCGATGCCGATTTAAAGGAATGGCTAACTCTTTTAACAAATTCCTTCTAAAAACACTGGTAAAATTAATACCATTATATTTTTTTACAGATCAATTCTACAACAACATTTACACGGGACCAACTGGACCTCTCCTAGCAACTCAACCACCCCGTACATCCCCCAGACCACAAGTGGTTCGACGACAGATCCGGGGCCGCCATTTCTACCAGACCCCTCCTTTGAACTCACAGAACTAGAGGCTCCCAAATGGAACTGTTCGCTTTGTACATTCCTTAACCATCCAGACTTAGACAAATGTGAACAGTGCGAGATGCCCAGAGTTCTACATGGTAGGAGTAACTCTAATTTGACGATCGACGCGCTGCGTAGCATTCCTAATCCCGCTAACTGGCCAGTGTCATTTGACATGTTTGAGAAATCTGCTAATGCGCTTAAGAGCTTTCAGGAATCTGCGCAAAATTTGCCGCCGTTGAGAACTAGCAATTCTTTGCCTCCTAGTGAGATGTTAAGAAGGGTTACTCTTAACAACAATAATACCGCTGGAAATTGCTTTCCAATTTCTTCTAGTGTTTCTGCTCCTAATGTGATATCTTTAAATAGTAGTGATGTCTAATAGAAAGAAAGAGTATTTGTTTCCATCTGCTAAATTAGTTGATGAACAAAGATTGCTTTTTTAAGCTTCTAAAATCATACGGATTAAAATGAAACTGTATGTTGTTGTCAAATAGATTTAAAATGTCAATAAATGGGTTAAGGAATATTTTTCCTGCAACAGCATATAATTTGTTGCCAATATGGACTTACATTTTGCAAAATTTGCCGCCCTTTAGAAATAACACTTCTTTGCCTTCCAGTGAGATGTTAAGAAGGGTTAATTTTAATAAAAATAATAACGTTGGAAATTGATTTCCATTCTATCCTAGGGTTTCTGCTCCTAATGTGATATCTTTAAATAGTAGTGATGTCTAATAGAAAGAAAAAGTATTTGTTTTTATCTGCTAAGTTAGTTGATGAACAAAGATTTCTTTCTTTAAGCTTTCAAAATCAAAAAGTTTAAAAATAAAGCTGTATGTTGTTGTCAAATAGATTTGTCGTCAGATAGATTTTTAATAGTCAATAAATGGGTTTAAAAATAAAATTTCCTGCAACAGCTTAAAATTTGTTGCCAACATGGACTTACATTTTGCAAAATTTGCCGCCCTTAAGAAATAACACTTCTTTACCTTCAAATGAGATGTTAAGAAGGGTTAATATTAATAAAAATTATAAAGTTGGAAATTTATTTCCATTCTATCCTAGGGTTTTGCTCCTAATGTGATATCTTTAAAAGTAGGGATGTCTAATAAGACGAAAGAGCTTTTGTTTCCTTCTGCTTAGTTAGTTAATGAACAAAGATTGTTTAAGCTTCCAAAATCAAAGCGTTTAAAAATAAAACTGTATGTTGTTGTCAAATAGATTTGTCGTCAGATAGATTTTTAATAGTCAATAAATGGGTTTAAAAATATTTTTTCCTGCCAACAGCATATAATTTGTCGCCAATATGGACCCCGACATTTTTATAAATTTGCTGCCCTTAAATGCTGCTTCTTTCTTCTTTGTCTTCCAGTGAGATGTTAAGAAGAGTTATTCTTAATAATAATAACAATAACTTTAGAATTCGATTTGATTTCCCCTGAATAGTGGTGATGACTAATAAAACGAAACAGCTTTTTTTCATCTGTAAGTTACTCGAAGAGCAAAGAGAACTTTATTTATGCTTTGAGTATCAAGGGTCTTAAATAATTTTTACAGGGTGGGCCAAATTTGGCGCTATTTATAGGAAACTAAGAATTTCTTTATGTTTTATAAAAGAACTAACTCCCTATTTGTAAGGTTACAATTTTGTGTCAAAGTTACTGGTGAAAATCCAGTATATTTGGCTTGAAAAGTGATCCTTGCAAATGAGGGTAATTACAATTGTTAAATACAGGGTGTTACAGAATGTTGTCAGCAAAACCCGGGGGCGGGTTTAACATTAAAAAATAGGAAAAAGATCATATAAACAAAGGGTCCGGAATTGCTTCGTTTTTGAGATACAGGGCGTTGAAATTTTTTAAAAATTTTTGATTTTTTTCTAACTTTTAAAAATCCTTTTTCAATTTTCTTTAAATTTGGTGTGTGTGTGTTTGCAATAGTAATGGAACATCTTTTGAATTAGTACATTTAAAATATTTATTCCATTGGCGTCCCCACGGGGGTATCTTAGGTCATATTAATGAGAAAAATGTCACGCCACTGCGTTTATTAGGTTTCAGTTGGTTTTAGATTGCGCAACTAAAAATACAACTTTTTGTCTCTCTACTTTTTTTGAGTCTCGCTTCGTTTTTAAGGAAAAAAATAATTCTCTGAACGCGGCTTAAGTAAAACGAGAAAATAATGTACAATGCTTGCAATTTTATTAATTAATAATTCAAATAATAACTAAACGAAATACATAATTTAAATAAAACAACAAATTTCAAACTGTCCAAAATTTATTCGTTAATGTTCTCACGTCAGTGGCGTTCGTGGTGGTAAGCAAAAATTTTTAAAAAATTTCAACGCCCTGTATCTCAAAAACGAAGCAATTCCGGACCCTTGTTTATATGATCTTTTTTCCTATTTTTTAATGTTAAACCTGCCCCCGGGTTTTGTTGACAACATTCTGTAACACCCTGTATACAGACACATGAGTTTCCTATAAACAGCGTCGAATTTGGCCCACCCTGAACATCTGCTATAAAAATATTGTTTTGTCAACTGCAAAAATATCTCGCCAATAAGAACTAACATTCTTTACTTCTGTGCAAGATTTACATAGGTAAATAAGGTAGTCGGTAGATAAATTTTGACAATATTTTTCAAAGTTTCTTTCCCGAGACATGTTTACAAGGTTTTTACTAAATCGATAAAATACTTTTTTATTAAATCAACCCTAACGAAGCAGATGAAAACAAGTTACTCCATTTAATTTAGTATAATGGTAGGGTAGGTTATCAATTATTGTTTTTAAATCATGTCGTTTCCTGTGACAACAGAAATTGTCACAGATGTCAGGTGTGTGAAAAGATATAGTCCATTACCATATATCCATATGTACAGTCCAAATGATATTTTGGATCGTTTTATATAAAAGTGACATCGACGTGGTGCTTATAATGACAAAAATATAATTTTATTTTTATTTTAGTTGTTGCTTCCAATTTATCTATGCTTTTTGGAAAAAAAAAATTAGTTTAAGACTGTTGTTGGTTAGGTCTTTGCCATTTTAGTTTTGCGTAATATTTTTAAAGTGTTTAATAGTAATTTTGTTTTAATTTTAATACCTATTTTAATTTTTATTGATGAATAAACAATTAGCCTCTCAGGGAGGTAAAGTTTTCAATAAAACGTTGCGTGTATTTTATAAATATTTTAACTATCCTCACACCGATTTGGTTAAAATTTGGTATAGTTGTTTAAAGTAATAAGGGACTTATTTAGTTCTAACTAGATTAAAATTATCGGGTACAGTGGTGTGTAAGTGGGCCTCACAACCAATATTATTAAAAAAAGGTACGCCACTAACATTAGTTTTTGTGTTTTACTTTTTTTTGCGATTCATCAACTTAAAATGCGACTTCTTAGTCTCAAATATTTTGTACTTATGTAGCTTCGTTTTCTAGAACAAAAACTTTGTAGAATAATTTAAAGTAGATTTTATTTTTTTCTCCAAGACAAAGCTAAATACGAAGAAAACATGATATTAAAAAGTTGGATTTTTAGATGCTTAGTTGGAAATTTGTAAGGACAAAAATAATAAAACTACAATAAAAGTCATTGGCGTACTTTCTTTTTCAATAATGTTGACTATGGTGCTCACTGAGGCGTCACTGGACCCAATAATTTCAATATAGTTAGGGCTAAATGAGCGTATAATTACTTTAGACAACCAACATCTTTTTAACCAAATATGTTGAAGGACTTTTAAAATATCAATAAAATAGCGATTTTTTTTGTTAAACTTTAACGCGCTGTATCTCAAAAACTAAGCAAATTTAGACATATGTTCATAAGAACTTTTTTTCTTAAAACGACATAAGAAATCACCTTTTAAAGATTTCGTATCATAGTTAGGAATTACCTTGTATAACAATATTTTTAAAATATTGTTCTTTGCATTTGTCGCTTTTATTAATCAGAACCGGTCACTTTTAAAAGGTAACAGTTTAATAAACGGTTTTCTGCTGTTTTAAGGGTTTTTTAAAAGTTATTGATACTCACATATTTTAGACACTCTTCTAAATAAAACGTAAGTGGCGCACATCCAAAATATTCCGTTTTAAAAAAAATATATCAGTAAACGAACTTAAGGGACCGGGAAGTGAAAAGGGGTGCTGGGCGGGGTAAAATTGGTAAAACGAGTTAATGAAACTGAACATCACATGTAAAATTAAGTAAAAATTACATTTTTTCCACATATTTTTGAGAATAAAGATAAAAAATATGATAAATATAAAATTGTTAATTTATAACCTAAAAGTGGGAAGAAAAACGACTAAAAACATCAGTTATACCATGCTAAATATGGAAAGCATTTGGCAACATCGGAAGGGTCTGATTCTATTTATGAGTGAATAAAAGAAAGAATTTACACAAACTGGATTCATAAAGTGTCTGCTCGGTGTAATTAAAGGATTAAAAAAAACGTTGACTAACAAGAACTAACCTGACCACCCTTTATAATCCCTCTTTTATTATTAAACATTTATACAACGTTGCCAATTGTCCATAATAAAGTGGACAAATGCCAAAAAACATATTTTTTATTATAAAAAAATAATAAAAAAAATCATAACTGCGCCTTCATATTATTATTAAGGACAACTAATAGATAACATGTACGTCAAAATATTTTAAAAAATCGTTAAAATAGCAGAAAACCGTATACTAAATAATTACCTCTTTAAAACCACAAAAGTCAAAAAATTTTAAATTTGGGTGTTTGCAATTGCTTTTTTTTTTGTTCTTTTTAAATATGCATTTCAATTAGTTTTGCATTTCTTATTTAAAAATTGTATTTATGTGCTTACTTTTAAAAAATTATGGTTTCTTTTTATTTATGCGTATTTTTCAAATAAAGTATACTTGCCTCCTTGTCAAAATTGTATACAATTTGACTCATATGGTTTTGAAATAAAGACTTTAATTTAGTAAATTAATTATTTTATAGAAGATTTTAGGGTAAGTCTAAAATCTGAAAATATTACAGAAAAACTAAAATGTCGTAGCCAAAAATTGTTATGCCATTGTTATTTGCAATAATTTGATTTGTCCTTATTATTTTTTTTGTTGTATGTATTTGTTATATATTTGAATAAATTAAGTTTTAGTTTTTACAGTTTTTCTTTTAATTCCAGTATCTGCGGCTCCGGGGGACAATATTCATATTCATGTATCTCCATCAAGACTGTCTAGACGTAAGGGATTTGAGTGTTCTTGCTTGATGTGTTTAAGTGTTTTTTTAAATTTTTTATTCGTTTTTTACTATTTTTTTTATTTAGATACATTAATTTAAACAATTTTGTGTTTTACAAAAATACTAATGTTGTTTAACGACACTGTTGGGGCTCTGTAAAAATGTTTTTCTAAAAGCAATCATTGTTATTATGGTTGCTTTTGTATGAATTTAATAGAAACTTGTAGAGACAAAAAAATAACATTTATTTATTTTTTAAATTTTACCTTTGAAATTATTCCAAATAAAAAGAATAAAAGTTAGAAAAGAAAAAAGAAAAAATAGTAAAAAGCTTCCCTTCCCGTTTTAACTTCCAGCACTGATTTGTTGTGAAAACTAAGTACTAATTCAGTTACAGGGGTCCGTCACGACGAGTTGAGGTCGACAAGTATATAGGGAAACGCCCTAGGAATATTTTTCTGAAAATTTATATAGGAGGGTAACTGAAAGAGCTCTCTTCAACCAAAAATATTTTCTAACTCTCGACAACTTCCGGTTATACCGGAAGTAGACATCAACTTCATTATTTTAAATGTAATGTCCTATTTTTATTGAATTTTTGGAATCTACGTTAAATTCTTAATACAACTTTGTATAAAACATCATACACCTAGATCTAAAGCCATTTTGCAGCAATTTCAGTTTTTCGAAATATTTGACAGATGCAACCTTAGACAAAAATAACAATTTCTTGAAATTCAAACAAGATAGGCTAACTATTTTCTGACTTTGGATAAATAAGATCCATATCTTACCACTCACATGAAAATTGTCAAAAAAAAAAATATACAAGGTGCCCAGAAATTAACACCGTATTCTGATATTTTGAAAACTCAAAAACTTCATTTTTAAATGTCAACCTTATTTTTTCTTCACCAATGGATTCTACTGCTACAAAGAAGGGCACTTTATAATTACAACCCTATATTTAAAATGAACGGTTTGCGTATAAAGTGGAAAAACAGAAATATTTCTATCTTTATTAGGACACTCAAAAATGTCAGTTGGCTTTGGCATTTTGGGAACTTTATATCAGCGGTTCTTATGTTGTGTTAATTTTATTAATAACGTACGTTTGGCGAAGCAAACTTGTTAGTTTTAGCGTGCCTAATTAACTCGATAGCTTTTGTTTTTTTGTTGATTCATTCAAGCCAAAGCCAACTGACATTTTTGAGTGTCCTAATAAAGATAGAAATATTTCTGTTTTTTCCACTTTATACGCAAACCGTTCATTTTAAATATAGGGTTGTAATTATAAAGTGCCCTTCTTTGTAGCGTAGAATCCATTGGTGAAGAAAAAAATAAGGTTGACATTTAAAAAAATGAAGTTTTTGAGTTTTCAAAATATCAGAATACGGTGTTAATTTTGGGCACCTTGTATATTTTTTTTTTGATAATTTTCATGTGAGTGGTAAGATATGGATCTTATTTATCCAAAGTCAGAAAATATTTAGCCTATCTTGTTTGAATTTCAAGAAATTGTTATTTTTGTCTAAGGTTGCATCTGTCAAATATTTCGAAAAACTGAAATTGCTGCAAAATGGCTAGATCTAGGTGTATGATGTTTTATACAAAGTTGTATTAAAATTTAACGTAGATTCCAAAAATTCAATAAAAAATAGGACATTCCATTTAAAATAACGAAGTTGATGTCTACTTCCGGTATAACCGGAAGTTGTCGAGAGTTGAAAATATTTTTGTTGAAGAGAGCTCTTTCAGTTACCCCCTATATAAATTTTCAGAAAAAATATTCCTAGGCGTTTCCTATATACTTGTCGACTCAACTCTGTCGTGACGGACCCTGTACAGGGTCAAACATTGATTATGAAAACCTCAATGGGGTGGTTCTACATGATTAAATGATACAGCCTGCGTATAGGAGGTGTCCGGGAATATGTAGGTTATCTCTCTGACCACATAAAAACACATGAATATCGCCAAAAGCGGGCACTCTACGTGAAACCTAAAACGTATTTACATCACAACTTTTTGATTCTCATTGACAGATATCGCGCAAAGCTGAACGGCGCCATTTTATAGACAAACCAAGAACCTAAAAATGAAGGCACCTTTATTAAAGTCGATAACCCTCACAGTTTAGCACATCAATCAGACATCAAAGTTTTTATCAATTTCAATCAAATTACCTACAAACACATACAGTACAGGGTGTCCAGTAACTCAACCGACAAACTTTACTGAGGGGATTCTACAATGGAAAATAAGAAAAACTTCATATGAAACATATGTCCTAAACGTTTTAGTTTTTTGAACTACGGTGTGTTAAATATTTAAAAAACTTGTTTTCACTGGACACCTGGTATGTATGTAGGTAATTTGACTGAAATTAGTGAAAACTTTAATGACGATTGGTGGCTAAACGATTGGGTTTGTCGACTTTAATATAGAGTACTTCATTTTTAAGTTTTTGATTGTCTATAAAATGGCGCCACCAGCTTTGCGATATCTGTCAAAATAAAAAACTGATGTAAATAAATTTTAAGTTTCAGGTAAGTGCCCTCTGGCAGTATTAAAAAAAAGCACTTTTATCTTCAAATTTTAGAATCGGCAAAGCTTGATTTGTGTGCCAAATGTCAACTAGATTGGTTAAAAAATAAATGCAATATGGCGAAAAAACCACATTAAAAAGCGAACTTTTAACCCCTGTAACTAACCAAGGATATTTCGACATTTTGTCAAAGGACTTACTAACATTATTTTTTATTCAAAATGACCCCTTAAAATTTCCTAACGCATTTTCCGAACACCCTGTATAGATCGACCAACGCACATTGAATCAAAAATCGACATACCAAATTTAATTTTTATCTTTAAAAGGTAAAAAAGTTATAGAAGCTCTTTAGAAACATCGGTACATTATTAGTTCTTCCTTCCCCCCACTAGAGAAGATTCTGGCTACGCCCATGTTGCTCAGGGCATTTTTTTAAGGTCATGAGTCATTTAGAAAACTTGCTAAAAAATAGAGAAGCTATCAAAACGAATGCAATTTATGAAAAAAAATCAAAATATTTTCTGCAAAAATCTTTAAAAGAGATAGTTTCCCCATTGGAATAGTTTGTCATGGCGAGAAAAGTAAAATGTTTATTATAAAAAAATAAATAGGCACTTAATGTTCCTATCGATTTATTAAATTTTAAATTACGTTGTTTCTCATAATTTTAATATGCACAAAAATGCTAAATATATCTCTAGAAAATAAATTATGTTTTCATGATTAGAGAAGTACATACAAATTATAAATGTTAATTGACAAAATGTTAAGTACCTACTGAATGTTCCTATCAAATTTTTAATTCTGAAATACATATATTGTTTCTTAATATTTTTATATTCCATTCCATTGATATTTTAATATACTATATACAGAGCGGGTTAAGACCACTGGCGTAGATAATGGTTTGCTTTACTGAAATTCTGTTTTCTTTTTTGGTAGTTACATACACAAAACTTCAATTATACGGTAACTAAGAAGGCAGCCTTATATATTAGAAGCATATTTTGTTTCGTTTGAACCAGGAAACCTGTTTTTGTCATATTCATCGGAGAAGGTCCATATTACCTCCCCCCTCCCCAGAAATTGGAATTATCTGCGTCATCCAGGGCCGGACTAACTCTTTGGGGAGTTATTATATGTATTATAATGGTACTATTTACACTATTTTTACTGAAAATATTAATTTAAAATCGTACAAACTAAATTATTTTTTTAAAAACATCATTAATACAAACAATGGGTACAAGTATTTATTTTACTTGATCTCATATTTACTTGAAAACATTTTGTCAATAAGCAGTATACCAATAACAGCTTCTAATAACTAAAAAGATAGTAAACCAAATGGATGGTTATCATTTATCAGTGGCGTAGCCTGCGTAGGAGGCCTCGTATCACAAAGAGTTTGGGGGCCCCCAAAAAGAACTTTTAAGACCAAAAAATAAAAAAATGGTCCCCAATTTTGCCGCCCTTGAAGGGGTCCCAAATTCCAAAAATCCTACACATTTAGGGAGCCCCTATAGCCTGGGGGCCCCGTATTAATAATATGGCGGATAGGGCGGTATCTACGCCCCTGTCATTTAGCAAAATTATCTTGGTATACACTGCCCTGCTTAGTTAAAACGTCCTAACTACAAGATTTTTATTTTTTTAAATATATTGCCATATAATACGGTCTTTGTCTTATGTGGCTAAGTTAAAAAGTCGTTACTAGAATTTATATCCCTTTTTACATAAATATATATATATATATATATATATATATATATATATATATATATATATATATATATAGATATATTACACGACCTTACCAAACCCAAAACGCTATTTCGCACATCTGCTACGAAGCCCGACCCCTACTTTCCGAAGCCCGTTTCGAGCTTCCTAAAATTTTCCATGTATCCTAAATAAAATTGATACAAGCGACATCTTTTGGAAGCCCTAGTATTTTTTTTTCGTATATATACAGGGGAAGCTACATTGTAGAAAATTTTGGGAGACCCTCTGTCAGTAGGTGGCGCAGTATGTATCATTTTATGAATATCAGGCGGGCTTCATATTACCGTTTTTTATATCAAAATATACACTTTTAGTTATTACAATCTGCCGCCAGAGGGCAAACTAGTTTAAACGTATCTTTTGGCCCCAGGAAGTGCAGATACCTGATCGATTATACGAATCCCACCCATTTGGCAACTCTGCGGCCGCTTTATTCTTTGAGTTTATTGTTTTTGAGCAATCTGGTAAGTTTAAAGAATATTTTAGATAATCAGAACTACCAAAATGGATGATTTAAAATTTTAATAAAGTGAGCCGGAACTTCGTGGATATTTAAATCCATGTTTAAAGAAAGTAAAATTAAAATATTTACTATATTTTATTATAAAGTAATCGTAGGTATAGCATAAAATTTTATTTTACTTTCTTCACCCACAGTTTCCTTACTAATATTAATGACATTGTTTTGCCGTTCTTAATTTTTTATTTTAGTTATTTTTAGCGCAAAATTAGATACTTACGGAACCGTCCGTCATCGGGAGGCCACAACAATTTGTTTTTAAATATTTCCGAGCTGATAACTTAGAATTAGCATAATTTTAAGTTTACAACTTAAATTAGATAAATTTTACTGGGAACCTTTAAATTATATGGTCTATGTACAAGAATTAATAAAAATTTTAGAATTAACAAAATGTACAGGGTGTCCCATTTTGGGTACTTTTGCGCCAGGGTATCTCCGTTATTTTTAAAGTTAGCGTGATGCGGTTTTGCAGTAGTTTGCTACTTTTTCGTGATACATTTAATGCCGTAAACAGATTTGAGATACCTTTTTGTTTCTGAGATACAGGGCAAAAATTAAAATATTCACTTTTTGAGGGCTTGCTCTATCTGACGAACCATATTAGTTAGAAAAAATTTAAAAACTGCTATGAATAGATAATTTTGCCCAAAATTGAGTGGCGTAGTCAAGAATTTTATTAAATGCATTGGTTAGGAGATATGACCCAAACTTACATTTTTTAAATGAAACACCCTGTTTATTATGGTCGTAAAAAATTGTCCTGTTTATTACCTTTTTAAGACCAGTATCACACTTACATATCATGCAAATATTTCTGGTACTTTCCATAAGAATTGCATAAGAGGGAAAGAGAAAGGTATATCTCTCTTGCTCACATGGCAATCTATGGCAATCTTATGGAAGTACCAGAACTCTACTTGATACGCAAGTGTGATACATTGTTGGAAAGGTAATAAAAGGATACTTTTACAACCATAATATACAGAGTGTTCCATTTAAAATAATGCAAGTTTGGGTCATATCTCTAAATAGTGCATTAAATAAAACTTTTGACTACGGCACTGCACTTTGTGTAAAATTATCTATTCATGGCAGTTTTACATTTTTCCTAACTTATCTGATTCGTGTGATAGAGCAGAGTCCTCAAAAGTGAAATTTTTCATTTTCACCCTGTATCTCAGAAGCAAAAAAGATATCTCAATTCTGTTTGCGGCATTAAATGTGTCACAAAAAAGTAGCAAACTGTCGCGAAACCGCACCACGCTAACGTTAAAAATAACGGAGATACCTGCAAAAGTACCCAAAATGGGACACCCTGATACATATTTGTTTTATACCACCGGTACAAAATCGCACTAGTCGCTCGCACAGATACACAAAAATAAGCACACAAAATTTGTTACTTCTTTTCTTTTGAAGCAATCAGCTTTGTTTTGAATTTGTTTTGATTCAAACCAAAACTGATTATTGGTACTTCCAAATTTAAATGTTCTAGCAAAATTCTTTTGGACAAGAGTAAAGTACTATCTGCGTGAGCGATGAGAGGTAATTTGGTACCGATCAGGTAAGAAATGTTGATTTGTAGTACTTGTACCAAGTTTAAAGATTCCAATGAGATCACCTACTAAATCCAAGTTGTAAATCTTAATTATTATACTAATTTCGAGCATTCTTAATGGAATGCAATGTAATTTATATTTTGGTATTGTAAAGGATGTCCCAAAAAAACAATAATTGTTCTATACAAAGTTTTATTTAGAATATAATAGGTAAATGGTAAAAAAATCAAAGCACTCCATTGAAATACTTGATTATGCAACTTAAAATAATCATGACAAATTGAATATATTTTTTTGCTTATTACCCTGCAAATGTTAAAATTTATTTAAAAAGTGGTATAACTTAAAAACCTAAATTAAAGTAAAAACCTAATTCAAAAATAATACTGAAAACACTTAGACTACACTTATAAGACAGTCTTTGTCAGCAGTTATAATTTAACGTTTAGCCACTTTTCGATATACAGGGTGATTCAAAAGTAAGCGGCATCCTTTCGGGGGCATAATCCTTACATAAAAATAAGACAAAGAGTTCCAAATATCTTGTGTCGGAAAACGCTTCTTGTCTAAGATACATGGTTTTAAAAGTAAAAAATGCCATATTTTGATTGTGCTAAAAAAACGTTAAGCCACTGCTTTTCCAAAATAAAAATAACTTTTGTAGTCTTCAAAATAAAGAGGGTCGCTATTAAAACCCGAAAAGATTCTTGATAGCTGGTAATATTAGAGTCACTATCTGATACGTATGAGCTAGACCCAAAAGGCTGCGGAAATACCAATTTTCCTTGTAACGGTAACAGTGAATTTTTGCTGTCTTGTTCTTCAGTTTCATTTGGGATGGTATAAGATTCCAAATCTATATTTGAATCTGTTTTTTCGTCATGGTCTCCGGGTTTCGATTCAATGTTTACTGTTTCCTGGGTCGGTAATAAATTTAATGAAATATGGTGAAAACTGTCGCTGCTATTCTGTATTATATCACCCTGAGATAAGACTCTTTCGAGACTTGCTCTAGGAAATGGAGCTTTTGCCTGTTTTCAATATCATGATTAGGTACAATAGGTAACGCAGCAAAGGCTTCATCTTGGGTTTTGTTTATTGCTTTACCTATTGCAGCGCTCTGATCAAGCTCACCCATTTGGGCTTCTATGTCATCATCAGAATAAAAATTATCAATATGGTAGGTAAATGGTTCCGAGGTTCTGCTGTCAGGTCGATGATCAGGTGAAGATGTCAATATTTGATCTTCTAATGAATTAAACCAGTTTCAGATATCTAGAATATTTTAACATTGCTAATAACAGCTATATAATAAATATTGTAGCACCCAAGCAGCTTTTGGTTAACGTGAAGGAACCGTCTGCATGCTATTTGAAACATAACTTTAAACTTACAAATTTAAAATATACAAGGCAATAAATAATACCCGCTTGCGAATAACTTTTTTGTCATAGAATTTTGACATTGTACGAGAAAGCTATAAAAACAAATGTTTTACGACATACTACAACTAGTCGAGTCAGTGAACACTTTTCCTTGGAAGTCCTCTATAACAGCTCCGATTTTGATATTTTTTTTTAACTTTTTGGTTTTTAATTTTGTTTAAAATCAGAAACCTTTTAGGAGGGGGAAATAATTATTTGCATTGTTTAAACAATATATATGTTATTTATACAGGGTGTGCAAAACTCCCCGAAAACTTTAAGAAGCGATTCTTCATCAAAAAATAAGAAAAAAATTTATATGAACAAATGTCCTAAAAGTCATACTTTCGGAACTATAGGGTGTTAAAATTTAAGAAAAATAATTGTTTTTTCATCGTAACTTTTATACCAGTGTAGATATTTTTAGGAAAATTTAGGGAGATCTTCTAAGCATAAAAAGACATTTTTTGACATATAGGAAAAACAATAATTTTTTCCAGTGGCTGCCGTGAGGTATATATGGTAATTTTTTAGAATAAAATTGTACGCCACTGCGTCTTCCTAAAATAAAAATACCTTATTAAATTTGTGTTAAGTTTTTAAAAATTTAATATCTTAATTATTTTTTTACTCGATGTACGGTTTTCGAGTAAATAAATACAAAACATTTCTTGGCATGGTCATTTAATATCGCTAATATCTAACTTTACAGTAAATTATATAACCTTTTTGTATAAACTATTTAAATTAAAATTAATTTCCTAGGCGAAAGATTGGTCAATACATCAATGTTTTAACTTTTAATTCATAGAATGATTGTTGAAGCAAGCTATGTCCTCTTAATATGACTACCATACTAAATAAATAGCGATTAGACCATGCCGAGAAAATATTTTTATTTTTTTTACGCAAAACCATACATCCAATAAAAAGTCAAAAGACCAAATTTGTTTGAAACTTAACAAGAATCCAAAATATTATGTTTTTAGGAAAATGCAGTGGCGTACAATTTTTTTCTTAAAAATAATTGCAGTAAGTCCCTCACGGACGACACTGACGAGAAAATATGTTTTTCTTGTAGGCTCAAAAAAATTATTTTGATGCTTAGAAGACCTCATCAAAATTTCGTAAAAATATCTAAACTAGATATAAAAGTTATAATAAGAACACGATTATTTTTCTTAAATTTTAACACCCTGTAGTTCCGAAAGTATGACTTTTAGGACATATATTCATATGAAGTTTTTTCTTATTTTTTGGTGAAGAATCACCCCTCAAAGTTTGTTGAGAGAGTTTTTGGAGACCTGTATAAATAACATATATATTGTTTAAATTATACACATAATCATTTCCCCTTTGGGATGTTTCTGATTTTAAATAATATAAAAAAATAAAAATAATAAAACAAAAATGATCAAAATCGAAGCTGTTATAGAGGACTTCCAACGATTGCCTGTTTTACGGCTTCATTGACTCGACTAAACGTTTATAACACCTTGACAACGACAACAAATCGTATGTGCAAAATAAGCGTAATAGCAAATGGTTTTTCTTTTGCTTAGTACTTACCGAAACATTATTTTCTTGCTCATCAGATAAAATGGAAACATCTACTTCGCCTGGATCAGTCACAAAAGCCAACTTATTTTCTTGAGCTAATTTTAACAAAAACTTGCTGCGTTCCATTTTATATACAACACATACAATTTTGATCTACCACCTTACCCTAATAGATGCAAACTAACCTTGGTCGTTTTAATAAACGGCTTAAAGTTTTACTGGTTTTTACCGACACATAACCCCTAAAGAATCTGTAAACAAACTCGCAACTGGGCTTCGGACAATATTTGGAGTATATACATTTTTATACAAAAGGGACTCGTAGTAGATGTGACATATTTCCGGGCTTTATTAATTATACATATGTGTTTCTTTGGCAACACCGCAGGGCTTCGGATTATACATGGGGTCTATACAATTTATACAAATGGGACTCGTATTAGATTAGACGTATCTCCGGGCTTCACATAATACATAAAATATATTTTTATATACAACTTCGTCCCCTGCCCCTATTACCGGGCTTCCATTTATCCGAGAAGTGTGGTGGGCTTGGGATCATATTACTAATATGTATATATATATATATATATATATATATATATATATATATATATATATATAATATATATATATATATATATATATATATATATATATATATATATATGTATGTATAGTATGTATATATATATATATATATATATATATATATATATATATATATATATATATATATATACAGGTGTGGAAAATCTTCATTCGCCCTTTGCAATTCCCCAAGTGGAAAAGAGTATTTCTGAATATACTGAATCACATAAGTTCGACTGAAACAGACGATGCGATCCTGATGCGATGTTTGTCGATGCAAAAATTTTTCCCGTTCTCTTTGCTTACATCCAAACGTACTCCCCTATTAGGACACTGGTGCCGACGGTTTTCGTTTTGTGTATCAAGAACTTGCAGCGTTCGGGTATTGAACAGTGTTGCCAGAGACTTTTTTCGGGGATTTTTAATGACAAGGTAAAACGGGATTTTTAAAGTAAAAACGGGGATTTTTAACGATTTGGAAGGTAAAAACATTTTTAAAAGGTACGTTTTGATCTTACTTTTTATTGCATGATATTTACGTCAGATAAAAATTCTGACTAGTGTAAACAATCAAAAATTTATATCAGACAACATTTTTAACCGTGTACACAGCTAGAATTTCTATCTGACATAAATATCATGAAATTAATGTCAGTTGTAAACAAATCATTAATTTTACTTACTTTTTACTTAAAATTCTCGATTTTTACGTAAACCTTTTTTTTGGTTGTCAATTTCTTTGGCGTAGAAAATACATTTTTTGACTATTAAAAGGCGGCCCTCAAATGTGGCTTTTAAATCACAGGGATTTTTCTAAAGTATCCCAAAAAAAAGTGATTTTTTGGGACCACGCGGGGATTTTATCGTAACCCACCTGGCCACACTGATGGTATTCAGTAGCATGCTGAAAGTTAGAAGCATAATTCTTTTACCATTTGGGTTTTAACAAAAAAAAGAAGTAAATTTAAATAAAATATTCTCTAAAAAAATAAAAAGAACATGAAAGTATTTCTAACGGAAATGTTTATACAATGTGGAAACTCTTTTTAAAATCTTATTATTATGGTTCTGAAAGAGACCACAATTTTTAGCAAGACAATATTTCAATTTATTAAATTCGGTTCTCTTTGGTTTTCAAGCATTTGAGGTGATATGCTACCGGGTGGTGCAAGGCACCAGGGCGCAATACTGCGGGACGGAAACTTTTAAAAAGGGAGGAAATGCAGCAGTATCACAGACTTGTCGTTTCTTAGTTAATGGAGGTGCAAGTGGCACCTCATCATTACCATGCACTTCCTACAATTTCGTTAACAACCGATGGTTTCAAACTTTTTATAATAATTTCAAAAGTTGTACTTTTCGCTGGTACAAGACCAAACCTATAATGCAAACCTCCTAATTATTTCTTCTGCTAAATTACCAGCATAGTACTACTTAATAAATTTGAACTTTTTGTCAACGATATTGACCAAAACTTTAAAAAAATCTAAATTAAGCAGGATCAGCAGCAGTTTGCAATACAGCAAACGACTTGCCAGTAAAAATAAATTTTAAAGGATTCTAGTCGACCCGACTCCGAAAAGATCTGTCCCCAAACCTAGTTCAAAATCCCTAAATTAATATTTTCATGTTTCCTGAAAGTCCTTAAATTTTAAAAATTAAATGTACATTATACAATTACATTCTAAAATCACAAAAATAAAGTAAAAAGGTTTAATAACATTTTTATTACTATTATTATTTTAATGTTACCCCGAAAGTTAAGGCAAGTCGGCAACCCTGTACTCGACATCTACGTTACCGCAGACGCTCTTGTCTGGATTTCGTATCCTGCTACGGCACAAAGAGTGGGGCTGTAATTACAGTGGGCGGAAACATATTGCCGAAGAAAGGGAGATTACTAATATCACATGAGTTCGACTGAAACAGAATGAGGTGTTTCCCCGCCCTGTTCCCCTTGCTTTCTCCCCACCACTGCGCCAACGCGCTCGCTTTGTTTATGGCTGATCGAGCTCGAGCCAGCCGGAGCCACGCAGTTGCTTCTTTGCACGCGTGGAGGATGTTACTGCTTCACATATTTTGATAATTTTTTACGTAACTATTAAATATTTTGGTATTTGATGAATTTATTGCTTTGAATGCATCAAATACTGCCATTTCTAAGAGCTTTTTTTGCCGTTTGGGGCTAAACAAAATTAAAAGCAATTCCGAAAGAAAGAATAAACAAATAATTTTAAAAATAAAAATGTAATTCTAAAAAAAATAAAGAACATAAAAGTATCTCTAAAAAAATTCTTATAAAAACTTTAATACTTTTTAAAATCTTAGTTTATAAGGTTTTCAAAGAGACCACCATTTTGTGCAAGACAATATCCCAACCTGTTATAGAATTCGGTTCTTGTGTTTCAAGTGCATTTCAGGTGTTATTCCTATAAGAACCTGACTAATTTTTTGGCGTGGAGCTCATCTAAGTCATTTGCACGTTCATGACGATGCCTATAAATTTGTTGCTTAACATGTCCCCAGAGAAAAAATCATTTGGTTGCCAGATCTGGTGATCTAGGAGGCCATTTTATGGTACCTCTTCCGCTGATTATATACACGATTTGGAAACGTGACTCCCAAAAATTGTTACAACTTCCCTGGCGTTATGAGCCGGACAACCATCTTGTTGATACCAAATATCTTCAAAATTGACATTGAGACGATTGAGAGCCTGAACAGCTGGAATAACCTGATTTCTCAAAGATTCAAGTATTTGTTGGCATTTAAATTTCCCTCAATAAAAAAGGGCCAATAATATTATCGCCCAAAATGCCAGCCCACCGTTCACCTTTTGAGGTATTGTGTTCTGAGAGGGATAGTGATGTGCTTGTTTTCTATCGGGTAACCTACAGCGATAGATAGGTTGGGATGACCTGATGGGAAATGATGATTCATCAGTAAAGAGAATATTTTTGATAAATGTGTCATTAGCATTGGCCCTCTCCATCATATCCTTACAAAACACCATACGTTTTTCATAGTCTTCAGGAAAAATCTCTTGACTAGATTGCAATTTATAGCAATGGTATTTGTTTCGTTTCAGAATATTCCTAACTGTTCAAGATTCAATATCAAGTTCTTCAGAAATTTTGGTACTATTACAAGGAAAATTAATTTCGGCTAAACTGCAAACAGCAGTCTCACGGACTTGCCGTTCCTCGGTTAATGGAGGTGCAGAGCGGCACCTCATCATTACACATGCATTTCCTACAATTTTGTAAACAGCCGCTGGTTTCAAACTTGCTTATAATTTTTAAAATTGTACTTTTAACAGGCACAGGACCTCCTTCAAATAAAAATGCAAATCTCCCGATTATTTCTTCTGCTGAATTACCGGCATAAGTACCGACTCAATAATTTGAACTCTTTGTTCAACAGTATAAACCAACATTTTAAAAAGAAAGCGCCGTAGTTTGCAATACCCCAAACAGCTTGCAACTGAACTCTCTCAAATGCTCGGGCCACGGCGACGCGACGGTCGCGTTGACCGGCGTTTATGTACCCCACTACTGCAGGAAAGTGGGCGTATAAATACATATGGCATCATTGCATTTGAAACATGGGGGAATATCTTATTTTCCGTTACTTTCTATCTTAAGGCAAGATCGCTTTCTCTTTTTTCACTTGTTAATCCCAATGGTTCGATAACGATTTTCCAGACCTGTATATATATATATATATATATATATATATACAGGGTAGCCCACCATATTCGACACGGTCTGTAGCTGGATAACCATGGGATTTTTAAAAAAGTAAATACTGGAACATATACAGGTCGGATAAGACCACAGTATAAAATTATTTTAGTCTATACAGGGTGTCTCAAAAAAGTGTGACGTATCAAAGTTATATTTTTTTAAATGGAACACCCTATATATTTCATGACGGTTTTAGATTCTACTTTAAAAATAACTCAAGTTTGTTTATAGTACTAAGTGTCTAATTTTATTCGTTTTTGTGATATTTGATTTTTTTGAAAAATGCAGAGGTAAAATTAAATTGATTTTACTTTAACACTTTTAACACTTTAAACTTTAAAATGTGTAACAAGATTAGAAAAAGTCTGCCATATCATACGTAGGTCAAATCAAGATCAAATATTGTACAGGGTGATCAAAAAATAATTTCAATTTTTCAGAAAATCAAATAGCCATATCTCTCTTATTTTAAATGGAACACCCTGTATTTTTTACGTCACATGATGACAAATAAAATACTCTTTCAAATGGTGTATAGGTTGCCTATACCTATCTTTTGTGCTTTTTAGTAAAATCTGTTTTTACAAATTTTTAGTCCAAATGTTTATTTAAATTAAAGTTGGCTGTGACATAGCAGCCATTAATATTTTCTTAAGAAAATAACAACGACCATTTATTGATTACTAGTGTTTTAGTCAGTTTAAAAGAAATTTCAATGATTTTAAATAAAAACCTTTCTTCTACAACAACAAGATGATATAATACTGGTAGGATGTGAAAAAATGGTTTACTTTAGTCTAGAGTTAATCCTGAAAAATATTCCAGGAGAAACCATCTGATAACCTTAATAGTTGCTTTAAAAAATTTGACACAGTGATTATGGATAATGGAAGAAACGAGTTATAGGTCACAGAATGTCGTCATAACTGACCAGAGGCGTTATTAGAATTGTTTAAAAACACAAGTTTTATCATTACCACATTCAGCTGAAATAAGTGCTATTGGAAGTAGCATTATAAGCAACTAATGAATTTTTTTCTGTGAATTTTAAAAATAGTGGCAGATATAATACAAAATCTTTTAATTTTGGTGCTTTTTTCCAACAAATTTACATTTTGCAATAACGGCTTAGTAAATAGGCATAGCTCATATCACAGCCTACTTACATTTAAATAGACATTTGGAATAAAAATATGTTAAAACGGAATTTACTTTAAAAGTATAAAAGATAGGTATAGGCAACCTATACACCATTTAAAGAGCATTTGGTTTGTCATCATGTGGTGTAAAAAAATATAGGGTGTCCCATTTAAAATAAGAGATATTGCAATTTCACTTTCTAAAAAATTAAATTATTTTTTGATCACCCTGTATAATCTATGATCTCGATATGACCTACGTATGATAAGGTAGACTTTTCCTAATCTTGTAACAAATTTTAAAGTTTAAGGAGTTTATATTGTTAAAATAAAATTAATTTAATTGCACCCTGCATTTTGAAAAATAAAATATCACAAAAACGAATAAAATTAGACACTTGGTACTATTAACAAACTTAATTATTTTTTTATGTAGAATCTAAAATCATCATAAAATATAGGGTGTTCCATTTAAAAAAATATAACTTTGATACGTCACACTTTTTGAGACATCCTGTATAGAGTAAAATAATTTTATAATGTGGCCTTATCCGACCTGTATATGTTTTAGTATTTACTTTTTTTAAAAACCCCATGGTTATCCAGCTACAGACCGTGTCGAATATGGTGGGCCACCCTGTATATATTGTCCTATGTGCAGAAAACACTAATATTCACCCTAATTATATGCCAATATAAGTTAAAAAATAAAAATTGATAATTTTGTAGTTGACATTTCAACTAAGCAGGGCAGTACAGTAGACCCTGGTCACAAATATAGGCTCATAATGTAACCTAGCCTAACCTGATTTTAAAAAGGTAATCAATTATTTTATCGTTATTCTCATATAAATAAATAAAAAATTAAATTCTTTTCCTTCACAGTATTTTAGTTTTAGGTTTTTTTTAGTCTTCTCCAAATGCCTTTCCTCGACTTAAAGTCCAATTATGGGAACTAGTTCGAAAGAATACAATCTTCAATACTACATTTTATCAAAAAAATACAAAAAAAAACCTATAACCAATGACCTTTTATCCTCCTATAACTTAAATGTAGTGCTTTTTTTCCCAAGTTTACAACCCATGTTATAAATGTAGTCACAGCCTAAAAAAATATTTACTTAAATTTTTAAATTTAAATTTATCTTATTTTTGTATTAAGGTAGATGGAGTGTATGCTTTGAAACTAGGCCCCTTAACTTACTTTTGGTTATCTTAAATTGTTTTTTTATGTTATCAGCAGTCAGATAAAATTTTTATCGCAAATATTTCAGGATATAAAAAAAAAAAAACAACAAATAATATAGAAAGGAATTTTATTCCAAAATTTTAACAAAATACATGAAAATAATGAAAAACAGGATAAATACTACAAACATTGAAATAACTCAAACACACAAGTTTAACATATTATCTAATATAAATGAACGATAATGGAATATGAATCAGTCTTCAAGTAAATGGTAAAGAATCAAACCTACTTCTTCTCGACGGCTTGTTGAGCTTGTTGCTTAGCTGGCTCTCCAGTTTGGGTGATCGGAATGGTCTTGTGCTCGACTTCCATCTTTTCAATATTCGGTGCAGTGATACTCAGCACCCCATCGGAAGAAAGCCTGGATTCGATTTTTCCCATATCATAATTCTTTGGCAACACATACCTTCTCACAAAATGCCTCGAAATGAACCCGTGTTGGTCTTGCTTCTCTTCGTGCTTGCCTTTCCACAGTGAGGACATTGTCTCCGGTCACTTTAACAGTGATTTCTTCAGGTTTGAACTGCTGGACATCGAGATTAGCTTGGAACTTGTCTTTATCGTAACTTACAGTGGATCCGGAATCCTGGGATGCAACGTTTGAACGCCAGCTTCGTAAATATCCAGCAGGGGTCCTCGTGAGGGAACGGTTGTTGAGATTCAGGGGCTGGAAAATGTCTTCAGGATCCAAACCAAGTCCGAAGTGCTGATCCAAGATTCTGGAAGGACGGGCGACTAAAGGATAGTCCCAGGTGTCAGCAAGTAACAGTGGTAATAGAGACATTATTATTCTTTGATTTACTCTTTAGCACTCACTAAAAAACTTGTAGACTTTATTTCACTTGGGAAGCGCACAATCGCTTTGAAATTCGTACCAGACGCTATTCAAAATCTGACGGTTACCGACTCGGTAACTGGGGTTTTTATACTACCGGCGAATCTCTAGAATTTTCTGGTTAGGTTTGTCTGGAATTGACTCGTAATGTAATCGATGTTGTGTATGTCTGTCTTTTACTATTGGATTACATTAGTAAAAGAGAGAGATATTTGCTTGTTATTTCTTTTATCTGACTACCCTTGCCCCGAACAACTGTTCTAAAGATGTTGTGCAAAACTTTTCTGAATTATTGATTATTTTATATTGAAAATGTTGAAATAAAATTAAAAAAAACCATTTTAACAATAAAATATTTATAAAAATACATTACCATATTTTTCTCTCTAATTATGCTAAAAAAGTTTACAAGAAAATAAAAACTATAAAAATAGGTATTTAAAGGATTTTTTTTGTTACTGGGGCTAAAATATAAAATAAATACAATACCTAGAAAAACGTTACGAACCTATTAACCAACAAACTCCCTCCAATTAACGTTGTACCTATTCTCTCCAAAAAGTAATAATTATTCATATTTTTAAAGTTGTCACCATTTAAAAGTTGTCATACCTACCTACATAGTTGAAAGTTTTCTTGTTTGTAATTATTTTTCTGGTTGCAATTTTTTTGCATTTTAATTTAAAAACTTTTAAGGCGTTTTCACAGCTTAAACAGTTCTTGTGTGGAATTTTCCTCGCTGCAATAACTAAAGCTGTTTTTACAGTTTGAAAGATTTCTTGCATGAAAGATTTCTTGCTTCAATTTTTCGATCTGCACACGCGGAGATTAGCGTAAATAATTTTATTTTCTGGAGAGGTGGTAATGGAATCTAAAGAGTATATTTTAGCGTTGTCCTTAGGTCCTACTACCTATACTTATACTATCTTCTTACTAAAGCATATGTTGTATTGTGCATGTAACAACAAACAAAAAGGTGTACAAGAACAAACAGTATAACAACGTTCACGTGTAAGAGCATTTAAAACATTTTTTAGCATTCCTGGGGAGAAAGGGGGTAATTACCTTTATTAGCCCCGACTGGTTATAATTTATTTGCAATATGATATTCATATTTGTTATTATAGCGTTATCTCTTAAGTCCCTGTTATTTCAGAAAGTGCGAAACATATTGCAACGACCTAAAAAACCTTCTGAGGGGCCATCAATAAATTAAGTCACATGAATTGTAGAACTTCATCTTCAGTAATTTTATTTCATACTTTTGAAGCTTGTTAAATCAAGTTTTATCTATTTTTAATATTATATGTTTTTAAAGTTTAGATTTTAATACCCGCCATAAATGTTCTATCGGATTAATATCCGGCGATTGAGGAGGAAAGTCCAAAAGTTTAGGTGTGTTATAGAGTAGACATAATCTACTATTTCCGTTTCAAATTTTAACGCACTTTGTGGTAAATTTGATTTTAAAATTACCAAATATTTATACTTGTCCATAATTCCATCAATGGGGCAGAGGAATCCTACTCCATTACCTGCATAGAAAGAAGTCACATGTTAGCAAAATCAATAGACAGAAACGTATCGTTTTCGCAAAGAAGTACATAAATGAGATCCTGAGTTTTGGAATCGTGTAATTTTTTCGGGTGAAACAAAAATAAACCTATTTTCATCAGATGAGAGGACCATAGTGTGGCGCAAACCTGGTACATCAATATTTGTCCCACAATAAAACATGGAGGGTGGTCCGTCATATTTTGGGGATGTTTTGCAGCTATCGGAGTAGGATTCCTCTGCCCCATTGCTGGAATTATGGACAAGCATAAGTACAGGGTGGGCCAGTACTGTATGAGCAGTTTCAATATCCAATAAAACAAACATAACAATACTAACACATATTTTATTGATATTATTTTAAACTACAAATAATGAAAATTTTTATGACCTAAAAATTATATTTTTCCAGTGACGTCCCTCACGTTGCTAACATTCTTAATCCGGAGTTGGATATTTTCAAAAATTTTGCGGCAAATTGGTCGTGGAAGGGCGTTTATTTCTCTGACAGAAACATCAACTGCAATATCAGCAAGTGGAATTATTGGTCCATGTTTTTTCGAAAATGAAAGTGGAAGTAAAGGTGAGAACTGATAACTATTATGAGATGTTACAAGGATTCTTAGTCCAGCTCTTTAACAATTTAAAGGACATAATGCTACGACCTGGTTTTACCAGATGGAGCCACTTGCCACATTGCCACAGTGAACCATAGAAATGTTTCCTGGAAGCTCATCTCACGAAGGGGTGATATTTAGTGGCCCCCTCGGAGCCTGGATCTTACTCCAAACGATTATTTTCTGTGGGGTTATCTGCTAAAATCAAGGGTCTATGAAAATAATCCAACCACGTTGAACCAGCTTAAACAAAACATTGTGCGGGAAATAAACGCCTTTTCGCGAGCAACTTGTCGCCAAGTTTTTGAAAATATGCAACTCCGGATTAAGAAGAATGTCAGCAACGTGATGGACTCCACTTAAAAAATATAGTTTTTAGGTCATAAATTTTTTTATTTGTAGTTTAAAATATGTGTAAGTTTTGTAATGAGCAAAAAAAGTCTTTACCCCCATTATTTTATTTCTTCATTACTCCTTACTGTTTTTTCCCTTATTAAAATACTTTTAAAGAGCAAAAAAGACCCACTTCTCAATTGCCCTTTTTTCCTATTTCATTCAAAACTTTATTTCCTAAACAACCGCCCGCCTTTTCTTCCATACTTTCTACCCCTCTATTTCACATTTTTCCGCCCCTGCATCGTTGCATCCTGGTGCCTTGCACCACTTGTACCACCCCGAAGGCACGGCCCTGGGTACGTTAAAGATTTAAGAGATTTTCTGACCAAGTATTAGTTACAAAAATATGATATTTTATTTTTATTTTTCCCTACTTGCCCAAACAGTTTTGAGATATAAGATGTGTAAGGGTTTTTATTAAGTAATATTTTTTTCCACGACCTTTAAAAATATGCTGTTTTTTTAATCGTTACTATAAAGTTAGAGTACTCCATTATAGTACACTACATAAGGTGTTAAAAAAGTAATTTTTTTAACACTTCGATGCTTTTTTCACACTTTGAATTAGTGTTTTGTTTCAATGCCTACTACAATAAACTTAAATATCAATTTATGCAATGTAACAGTAAACGCGACATCAACTAAACCAAACGGTCAGGTTAGCTTTGATTTCGTCATTATTTCTTTTAGTTCATGTATCACTAGTTTTAAAATTTGACAGTTTGCAAATAAATTTAATAGAAATTATTGAAAACTAATAGTAATAATGAATTTGAATGACTCAGAAATAAAAAGGAATTTATACTTTTTAGTAATATTTATACAAAAAGTAAGTACATACAATATTCTAAAATTAAATAATATATGCATAGTTATGAAGAGGAAGGAAGCTTTGATTTCTTGTTATAATGGCTGTGCTGCAAAAATTTAAATTAATAAGATTAGATAAATAAAACATTTATAAAATGGTATTTTGGAAAATTTTATACGGTCGTGGAAAAATATAGTATGTAACACATGTATAAAGTGTTTTGTTTTTACTCATGGCATTGCTGCACTCACCTAAAGGCTCGTGCTGTCAAATTTTCCATTCGTAAAAGTAAAAAGTATTACTTTATGCATTTGTTACATAAATTACTAATTATTGCGTTTGTATTGTTTTTTTTTATGAGTGTGTTGTAAATGTGTTCGATTGTTTTTAAGGAGTATTCATTGATTCATACATAATATTGTGTCATATGTTTTATTTGTTATAGTATAGCATCGAAAGAAAAATACATATTATGTCCAAATACTTTTGGGAGTAGCTGTGTTAGTTGTGGACCATGCGACCAGTTTTTCCAGAAATTCGTTTTAAAATTCAAAAATTTTTGGTCATTAAACCTTTTGTAACACCGATTTTGAGACACACTGTATAATTCTATAGCATATCAGGAATAACAAAACTATGTATAAAATTTATCACTACAAAATTATATTTTGCATGTACCGCAATTTATTTAAAGATTTAGAGTTTAAATACAATATTAATTTTTAAAATATTGTAATATATAGTATTTATTATGCATTAATTAAAACTTATAGCCACAAACAGTAAAAATTAGAATAATTATTTTGAAAAATTATTATTGGTGTCTATGAAAGCTACAACATTCAATGAACGGCTAGGCTGCTGCGAATTTTCCAGACTCCGTGACGTATGTCGCATCTATTCTCGCAAATTCCACACTGAATCGATGCCCTCTGAAGCAGTGGCGTGTCGAAAAACTATTGCAATATATTTTTGCCTTATTTTTAAATATTTTTTTTCTTTTTGTAAATACCAAATTTCTACATTGCATTACCTACGTATTGTATGTTGAAAACTATTTTTTTCTTTACAGGTATTGCTCATTCTTGGGTTCTATGAAGTGGAAGATAATATGAAGAAAAATAACTGCTATTTAATTTAATTAATAAATTGTTTTAGCTATTTTAAATAAATTGCTCATCAATGTACATTTGTAACATAGCCGATTTTTAAGTTTTAAATGTAAATACTGTATTTCTTTATTTATTTTTAATTAAATGCTTATTTTGATAAAAAAGTTAATTTTTATTTTAAACCACCCGGACTTCCTTAAAAAATAACTTTATATTCTTTTTAAAAGCTTGCAATAATTAAACATGGTGGATATCAGAGCTGGGTCGAATACTGAAATATGGTATTCGAATACCTACGAATACGAATACCATAAAAAAAAGTATTCGAATACTCGGTATTCATGAATACCACGATTGGGTATTCATGAATACTGAAGAGCAAAAATAACCTCCATTCTCTTGAAAAAGCAACTCATTCTTATTTTTCTACGTTTTTCCATAACAAAAATGCAGTGGCGTACTTTGTTCTTGCTTAAAAACTAATCATTTCAAGCATACAAGACGTCTCTCAAATTTTCCAAAAATAACTTTTCTATTTTTTAAACTATTGACTTGACTTTTGGAATGGGGATACATGTACATACTATCTACGATTTACCAGAAAGTCATGATTTAAACTGACATAATAAAATTTATTATACAAATCCCTTTTGTGTAAAATGGAGATAAATACATATTAGTCTAACCTAATACATGGAAAACATAGTTTGCAATGTCACTTTTTATATGTTGTACCAAGTTACTTGTTTTTTTTTAAATAGCACTAAAACCCCAAAGAAGTTAAAATGACTAATTTTGATATATTTTTGTATGCAAAAATAAATGTATTTCTGTTCAAAATTACTTACCTATTAGGACCATAGAAACAACAGATCAAGGTTTAAAAAACATATTGAATTACATTTTTTTTTTAATTTGTAAAACTAACTTCCTAAACTGTTAGTTTGCAAATGATGATATATATGACTTATATCAAATTTTACCCCGTCGTCGGCAAAATCACCGCGAACATGTTTTAACCCGCTTAAGATGCATAAAAAGTAACGTAATATTCATAAAATAAGCAAACAGTATTTAAATTCCGGATCTGAATACCAGAATATAGGTATTTGAATATCATATGCAGTAGTCGAATACCGGTATTCGAATACCAGTACTCGAATACCAGTATTCGAATATTGGTATTCGAATACCAGAATTCAAAACGATATTCAGAATAAAGAATACCGAATACTGCCCAAAAAAGTATTCCGTCGAATACCGAATATCAAACACATAAATCTATTCGAATAGTATTCGAATACCGCACAAATGTATTCTGAATAGTATTCAGAATACCAAGTATTCGAATACTACCCAACTCTGGTGGATATAATAATGTATTGAGAAAATAAATCTTGTCCAAACTATACTCTAAAAAATATGTATACAGGGTCTTCCGTAAAAAAAAAAACTTTATATCCTTTTAAAAGCTTGCAATGATTAAAAATGAAAAAATATTGGTATTCGAATACCAGAATTCAAAAACGATATTCAGAATAAAGAATACCGAATACTGCCCAAAAAAGTATTCCGTCGAATACCGAATATCAAACACATAAATCTATTCGAATAGTATTCGAATACCGCACAAATGTATTCTGAATAGTATTCAGAATACCAAGTATTCGAATACTACCCAACTCTGGTGGATATAATAATGTATTGAGAAAATAAATCTTGTCCAAACTATACTCTAAAAATATGTATACAGGGTCTTCCGTAAAAAAAACTTTATATCCTTTTAAAAGCTTGCAATGATTAAACATGATGGATATAATAATGTGTTGAGAAAATAGATCTTATCCAAACTATACTCTAAAAAATATGTATACAGGGTCATTCAAATTAAATGTCCCGCCGCCGTCATTGGTAACTTCGTTATTACTCAAAATACGAAATAGTTTTAAATTAGCAAACTAGTAGCCTATTTTATCACCATTAGAATAATCTTTTAAAATACATTTATAAAAGTCCGCGTGTAATATATCCATTTTTCATATTATGTAGTTCCGGAAATTTGACCATGCTCAGGAATTAATTAGTAAACTAGATTTTTTATACAGGGCACCTTGTATATTGTATTATCAAAAAATATATTTTAAAGAGCTTTAAGAAAATATCACATTACATATGTATAGTTTTGGAAATATAGCCATCCAAATCTAAAAAATAGTAGATATTTTCTCTATTTTATTTCTGACACTTAACTATGTATTCCTTATTATTAAGTTTTGCAATCTTTTGGAAAAAAGGGGTAAATAGAAAAATTGATTTTTAAGAGGTAAAAATCAAATATTGAGTGTCTATAGTGAAAATAAGACAAATTTGCGTTTCAAGTTTGATGATGGATATCTCAAAAAGGAACATAACATTCTTTCAGCTTCGTAATCAGCGCCCCATAAAAATGTACGTCAAAAATCATTGAAATCGGCGTGTACAATTGGTAAACAATTACGGAAAAGTGTACTATTACTAAAACAAAACATTATCATCATTATGTCTTTGTTAAAGTAAATAATTTTTTTCAATAAAAAACCCATCTGGTAAATAGGACACTGAAAACCCGCCGACTTGGTCTTAACAGTCTAACTGCAATATTTTTTACAGTGCACCAATTAAACAAATTTATTTTATTTTTTAGATTATATTTCTACAGCTTTTTAAAAAAGGGAGAAAATCTATTTTTTTCATATTTCTAATCCAATGCTCAACAAATAATTTTCCCAATGGTTCCTCTGACACTAATTGCACAAAAATTAAACATATTTCATTACATCAAAAATCAGGAATATATTAACATAATTATATTATTATAATAAAAATATAATACAATTATATACAAACAGAGCATTTGCAAGTGTGTAATAAACTAAATTACCAAAACTTCTAAGCAATTTGAAAAAAAAATCATATAGTTGTGTCCCATAAATATAGAGACCTACTTACATAAAACTTTAAATATCTATTACACTATATCCATCGCATATCATAATTAATTTAATAATAAATTAAAACTATTTGTGTCTTTATACAAAACAAAAATGGGACAGCGTGGCCCATTTAAAAAAATCCTAACCCTGATATCTCAACAAACTAAACAGCTGTTCCTCTTTCTAAATTCTGTTTAATCTCAGCAGTGTGTTCACCATAAAACCGATCCAATTTCTTATTGAATTTGGCATTTCTCTCGTTGATGTAATCAATATCAGCATCATCATTATGCATTCTTCTTCTTGAATATTTGTTACGTTTGAAGATCTGGTTCTCAACGCTTTTCACCAAGTTGTCCACTGCCTCAGGACGATCTTCGTGCAAACCTTGGACTATTGTGTTTGGACCTGCGTAAAAAGCGTCGCCATATTTTTCTTTTTGTTCTTCATACCTTTCCATGTCTTTGGGTGCCATTCCTTTAACTAGTCTGTAAAAATAAAAAAAATAAAAGCCAGTGCATTATCTACCATAACACCTTATCACAATTAGCGATAAAAATTAATCAACTTGGCAACTTTGCAATTCAAATTTAACGCCCTCATTTAACACTTTTTGAACCTTTTTGGGGCACTATGACATTTCTTAGTAATATTTTGCTTGATGTTGCGGTTAGTATAAAGTGCTTACATGTCCCGATTTTGACGGGACAGGGAGCTTTTGGTGTAGAGTCCCGCGGTGCCGCGTCCAGCCCGATTTTGATAAATGACCCATTTTTTTACGGATTAGGAATAAATTAATATATACAAAGGTTTTCGCGGATGTTAGGAGGATTTTTGTTTTTGGTCTTCAAAAATTTTTGTGACACGACAAATTTTTATCAACTAATTCATCCTTTCCCATTAAAAGTTACAGCGAAGTTAAGGATCTCTTTTTTTTAATTTTGCCAAAAAAAGGTTATCTTCATCATATTTCATGTTTTCCCATTCGAAGTGACTAGGGGCACGTTGATGTGCCGCGATTATTTTTTACCGGGCACGTGTATGACGTCACTACTGTCTACTATCCTTATTTTTACTATGTTCTCCCTTCTTTTTGCACTAAATTCCTGATATAACACTAAATTGGCACACAATATTTCATTTTACATTAAAAAACCTTTTTAAAACCTGTTTTTTACTGATTATAAGCCTTTCTTTATTAATATAATAAAGGTTTGCTTTAAATCAAGTCGCCATGTTTGCAACCACTATACGCATAGGGGTATGCATGGTTGCAGCGTTTTGGGCGTAAAAAAATTAGAATTTAATTAAAAAAAACGTGTAAAATAACTAAAAGAGGTTTCTTAAGGATGTTCATGAAATATTGTATGCCAATTTAGTGTTATATCAAGAATGTCGTGCAAAAAGAAGGCGAAATATAGCCAAATTAAGGATAGTTTGAATTTCAACTTTGATGATGAATAATGGCACGCTCAGTAGTGACGTCATACACGTGCCCGGTAAAAAATAATCGCGGCACATCAACGTGCCCCTAGTCACTTCGTTTCCCATTTGTCTCGCTTTGTATGATTGAAAATATGGTCATTTTAGGTTAGTATCACGTTTTTTTATTTCCTGATCAAATGCAAAAAAATAGTTTGTCCATTTAGTATATTACTATATAACTAATAAAAACTATTAAAAAAAAAAGAAAAAAAAATACCTGTTATACTGTCTAAATGTAGCTGCTTCAAAATCAGAGAATCCTTGGTCAGGATTTTTCTTTTTCTTCTTTTTCTCCAGCCTTTCTGCTTCTACTGCAGTGACATTTAGAAGTTTCTGCCTATCATAGTCTTCCCCTAAAAATGTTAAACAATATAAGTATAATAAAAAGTACAACACAATAATATTTAAAAAAACAATGATAAGTATGATAAAGCTTGGTTTATATATATATATATAAAAAACACTGGTGGCTTTTTATTATATTGATATTATGCTTTAAGAATTGGTATATAAAACTTATGAAATAGATACTGGAATTATTATCCAAGTAAAAACAAGCAGTGGTGAGAAGTGAAGGGGCTGTACAACATGTCCAAGGTAAGGAGGGCCAGTATGAATGATATGAAATTGGTTAAATGTAAACAAAGTTAAGGTTTTATGTGCCTAATTATATCACACACCTAGTATAAAAAAGTATACATTTTGGGAATATTAAAAATATACATTTTTGGGAATTTTAAAATAAGTATACATTTTAACTAGGTTACTTAACATTAGAATTTTGCTAAATTAAGATATACGTGAGGTGTCAAGGTTTTTAAAGTATAAATTAAACAATTTTCTAGGTTACTCTTATAATAATAAAATAAAAGCATTAAACAAACTGGGTCGCGTAGAAATGCAAAACAAACACTGGAAAATTTAATATTTGAAGAGAGAGAGAAAAGAAGTTAGAAAAATATTAGATAAGAGGTAGTAACAGTGAAGTTCAGAAAAAGTTTAAGTTTAGTTAAGCCCCGTACAGGCTACCCCTAGTGGGGGTATGCCCGTACTAAAATTAAGTTAGTCAAATAAGTTAAGTTGGTTTTTAAAAATACAAAGTTAGTTTTGATGGTCCACCGGTCTCATGGTCCCAAGAAGATAGTTCCATATGGTACATTGGTCCAAGTGACGTAAAGTGGCCCATGTACTATGTATTCAAAAAATATGTCACACTATTTAAAAACTTTTTCCAGAGATATCCAGAAATAACCGAAAAATTAGAAATTATTTATTTTATTTTTTTCCTGGTCTTATTTAAAATCAGATTTAAAAATGAATTACACTTTTGTATTGCCACTTTTTCTGCTTTATTTACTGATGGTATTTTATATGACTGTGAAGTTTTGTTTTCGTAGAACTATCATCAACTTTATTATTTTTTTAAATACAAATTCAATGATGTATCACAAATTGATGTTTAATCCTAATACAGACCCGTATTATTAGAAATTTGATTAAAAACTTAAGAAAAACCCCTACATCAGTTACTCACATTTTTCTATTGAAATTTCAAACCCAATTTTATTTCAAATTTCCATTATGATTTAACCGTAATATGGATCTGTGCTTCTTAGAATTCGGCAAAAAATGTTAGCTCTTCATTTAGAACTAATACATTACTTTAGTAAAAAATAATAACCTTAAAATGCAAAAATAATAAATGATCAAACCATGTAACATTGTACATGTACATTAACAATTTTTAAATGATATAATGATAAATTGTTTCAGTTTTTTTCTACTCATGTAAATCTAACAAGAAGCAAATCATCTTTGATATTTTTTAACTGTAATTAATCTAAAATATTAGAAAAGCCTTAAAAACAAATAATTAAAATGGTAGTAAATATGTTTTTCTAAACATTGACGGCAGAGTTGGGTCGAATACTGAAATTTGGTATTCAAATACGAATATTGTAAAAAAAGTATTTAAATACCGAATATTTCAAGCATACAAGACATCTCCCAAATTTTCCAAAAATAGCTTTTCTATTTTTTAAACTATTGACTTTACTTTTGGAATGGGGATACATGTACACACTATCTACGATTTCCCAGATAGTCATGATTTAAACTGACATAATAAAATTTATTATACACAACCCTTTTGTGTAAAATGGAGATAAATACATATTATTCTAACCTAATACATAGAAAACATAGTTTGCAATGTCACTTTTTATATGTTGTACCAAGTTACTTGTTTTTTAAATAGCAAAACCCCAAAGAAGTTAAAATAATCAATTCAGATATATTTTTTCGCAAAAATAAATGTATATCTGTTCAAAAGTACCTACCTGTTAGGACCATTGAAACAACAGATCAAGATTTAAAAACATATTGAATTAATTTTTTTTAATTTGTAAAATTAACTTGCTAAACTGTTGGTTTACAAATGATGATATAGGTATATGACTTATATAAAATTTTACCCGATCGTCGGCAAAACTACCGCGAACATGTTTTAACCCGCTTAAGATGCATAAAAACTAACGTAATATTCATAAAATAAGCAAACAGTATTTAAATTCAGGATTTAAATACCAGAATATAGATATTTGAATATCAGTATTCGAATGTCGTTATTCGAATACCAGTATTTGAATCCAAGAATATTCAAAAACGATATTCAGAATAAAGAATACCGAATACTGACCAAAAAAGTATTCCGTCGAATACCGAATACCAAACACATAAATCTATTCGAATAGTATTCGAATACCGCACAAATATATTCTGAATAGTGTTCAGAATACCGAGTATTCGAATACTACCCAACTCTGATTGACGGTATGCCAATGCCAATGAATGCCAATTTATAAGTTGTTTTGAATTTCTATTAAAATCGGTTAGACCCATAAAACCCTAAGTTTGTTCCCATTTAACTGACTTCGTATCTCTTACCATTTCCAAGATACCCATACTGACCCTCCTTTCCTTGGACACATTGTATATTATAATATTATGAGTATTACTTGATGAATAAATTCAAGTGTTTGCTAAAGAAAAACTCTACATATATTAATAAGCCTGTTTATATGGATATTAAATGAAGGTAAGAAGAAAAAAAAGACTTTAGATGTATTTTCATATTGTGCAGCTGATCTTATAATAGCACTGATGTAATAACTTCATCTACGTAGCCGTAGCCCTGTCTAAAAAACCAATACAAACCTATAGACCAATGGAATCTGCGACAAAAGCAAAATAGAAACCGCGGTTTCTATTGTGCTTTGTCACAGATTCTATATGTTATTGGTTTTTTCGATAGACTGATTCATACCCAGGTACAAAGCCTTTAAAGACCACATTTTTTGTAAAAATGCTTTTATTGATAATAATATTTAATGTTAAATAAATCTAAGCAACAAGCACTAGAAAAGAAATAGCCAATTTAAATGGTCCATGTTAAGATAGTTTTAAAATACTTACCATTTTGTGCAGCTTCTTCTCGTTCTTTTTGGTCATTTAAAATCCACTCAGCTCTACGTTTTCTAGCCTCCCAATTTTGTGGCATTTTATTTTTTGCATCCTCTGCAATGACTTCCTGATGATTGTGAGCTCTTGCTTCGTTTCGCATTCTGTGAAGTTCTCTAAGTTTCTTCATTCGCTCTGCTTGCTGTTCTGCAAATGATTTTGGAGCTGGGGCTTCTGAACTCATTTTGTATGACTAAATTTTATTTTAGAGTGTTTGCCTTTTATTAAAACTATTTCTAAAGCAAAAATATTCAACGTAAATCACAGATGTTTTATCGCGTAAAAGGTAATAAAACACCCGTATTTTAGGCAAGAAACAACTCTACAAAACACCACAAATGGGAAAACTAAACAATTTTCCACATTGAACACAAGAACACAAATAAACGTCAAATAGCAGAGACACAAATAGATTCTAACCTTTCCATTACACATTGTTCTGGCACTGCGCATGCGGACAATGTTGCCACACCAAAGAAGTAACTTTTTGCACACAAAGAATGGGCATGATGACTGATTTAAAAAAGGTTTTTGTTTTATTTTATAAAAATTATATACCAATAATTATTATTTGGTTAAAAGAAACACGTTTTTTTATATCCGTAAATCCTATTTCATTTGATAAATATAAAATAATTTTTAGCATTTTTTGGCTGGTGTCATCATACCTCATCAATAAATATAGTCGTGTAAAACAGCTCTAAGCAATTATTCGAGTTGTCCAAGGAATAAACTTTTTAATAAGGAGCGCTCAATTTTGTGACGTAATATTTTCCGTAATTCTTTGTTTACAATCGTACTGGATGGTTTTTTTCGAGGTTTTGGTGTTATTTTTTTCCTTTTTAGTCATTGGACTTTTATATATGTTTAGTTTTTACTGTTTATAGTTAAATTGAGTAGTTATTAGAACTGCAGTTACAGAGAATTTTAAAACTTGTAAACAGGGGTCACTCAGTGCCGTATTAACCATTAGGCTGACTAGGCTACAGCCTAGGGCGCCATGAAAAAATAGGTGCCAGACAGGGGAGTAATAGGCGCTAGACATAAAGTTTTTAAAAAGTTTAGGTCGGGCGGGGATTTTTGGTGACTAATTTCTCCGTAAATAAGGTGCTTTGGAATGAAATAGGCACGAAAAGGAGGGAATGACCTTTTTTTTGTTCTTCAAAAATTTGCTCTTGGAATAGGCGCTCCGGGAATTCTAGCTTAGGGCGCCTCAAACAGTTAATACGGCCCTGGGGCACAGCTCTCATAAATTTAGAGGGGTGTGCCCTGGAGTCACTGACCTTTAGCGCGGGACATGTTTTTAAATGCACGGGACACCATGTAGGACACCGGGTTGGCTTTTTGACTATTTTTCCAATATGGGTTGCCCACTTCTATGTCTGAGCTTATCAGGATCCCCAAGTCCTCCTGTGTCTGTACTGTTTTAATAGAACTTTGTTTTAAATAGAAATTACTGCAGGGGTTATTAGAACCAACCATGCAGAACAGAGCATTGATTATCGTTCAAATCTAGCATCCAAGTTTCACACCACCTCTCTATGATAAACTAGTCATTTTCTAGGATGTCAAAGCTTGTTATGGGATTGTTATAGATTTTCGTGTTATCTGCATACAAGGAGACGTTAGACTTAATACACTTTGGCAGGTCAGAGATAAATATATTAAACACCAGAGGGCCCAAAACTGAACCTTGAGGTACTCCATTTGTTACCCTGAATTCCCGTGAGTAGCTTGTTTTCAATCCTCACTGAGCGAGGTTCTGTTGTTCAGTAAGAAGATCTTTGTGATCCAACTCAAGAGCCTTCCACGCACACCTTACCATTCTGGTTTTTGCTACAGTTTTCTATGGCACACTTGGTCAAATGCTCGAAGCTGAAGTCCAGATATATAATATCAACTGGTTCCCTTTTGTCCAATGATTTTTGTCCAGGAGTTTTGTTGCATTCGAGAAGATTTGACGTAGCTTATCTGCCTGGCAGAAATCCGTGATGTTTTCTGTAATTACATTATGGTCAATACAAAAACCCGTCAGTTCCTCCACTATTAATTTTTCTAGTATTTTGCACGGAATACATGTTAGGCTAATCTGTCAGTAATTTTGAAGGGATCAAATTTATCTCCCTTATATATAAATTTTATTTTTGTTTTCATTATCTTTTTTTTGCTTCACTTGGCATTTTCTTGGCCATTGTAATATAGTAATAATATCTGTAGTTTTTTACCTTAAGGATAATTCATTATAAAAAAACTAATATAAAGTCTACTAATAGGTAAATATTTTAATGACTTTGATGTATTACCCGCATTACCTTTACTAAATATTGATATTATATTTAGTTAAATAATATAGGCCAAAAATGTGACTTTTTAAGCGTCAATAACTCAAAAGAGTTAACGATTAACTTATAGTATCCATATTAAAAAACACTTACAAGGGAAAGTATCCCAGGTGTCCCTCGCTGATTTTCATTAAACTACAAGAAGTTGTAGTCCATCAAAAAATAAGAGACATGTATTTTTTTTATCGGCCATTAAACACTTTTAAGGGGTGAAATGCACCTCTGAAATCCGCCCTTAAATTGGTTTTCTTCAAATAACTTTAGAACGAATTAAGATAACTTCACAAAATTAAAACCATAATTTTATTTATTGAATATTCTATAAGCCTGTATTAATTTTTTTTTTAAGATTTTGAAACAAAAATAATCATGAGGGTAAACTTCAGAGGTGCATTTTACCCCCTAAAAGTGTTTAATGGCCGATATTGCAGTTTTATCAAAATCGGCGATTCCTTTGTTAGAATTGTCCATAGAATCCAAAAATGGAATAATAAATAGGGTGTTACATGAAAAACGCATCATTTATGGTGTAAGTCGTTTGTTTGTTTTTTATTTTATGCAATTGTGTTTTAAATGCGATATTCAAATTATACGAGCAAAAATAGGTATATTGGTTGGCTATCCTGAATTCTTTAAAAATGCAAAAAGTTAAAAAAAAATATGTCATTTTTCCTCTTAATAACCGGTACAACATACAGGGTGATTTTTAAACTAGTACTTTCCTTTTAACACTGCATAGAATGTTTTAAAATAAGAAAATTTGTCAAATAAAATTATGCCAGAAAATGCTTATTTTCCAAGATGCAGTGTGTTAAAGCTTTAAGCAAAAAAACAACATTTTATGGAAACTTTCCTACCACTCTATATATTTCCACAAAATTTGGTACCTTTCTTTACGCCAGTACATTACATTTTACGCTGTTTAAGTTTAAAAAAAAATCTACCACTGGCGCTTGAAAAATATGTATTGAAAAAATAGTACGTCTCGACTTATATAACTTTAAAGTTAATTTGGTTTCTTGATATTTTTTCGTACGTGTTTTCGTTTAAAGAAATAAAAACATTTTGATGCAAGGCCAAATCGCTAAAATCTGATATGGTGTATTGTATGTTAAATTCGTATAAAAAGGGCAAATACTTACATGCCTATAATTAAAATTTCATGAAAAAAATGTATGGATAGGTATCATTTTTAATAAAAGACAACATAAACAAAAAGAAATAATGGAGGAATTAATGATACCTTGATCTTACAGTTTTAATTTATATTAAAATATATTCTAGTACGCATTGATACAAAAAACAAACAAGGTTTTAAAAATAGTCACTTTATGTAGTGTACTAAAATAAAGTGGTTTACCTTTATGATTACTATCCTAAGCAATCCTGGCAAAACACTAGACCATCTCAGCTAGACTTATTATTAACATCTGACCAAGATCTAATCTCAACGGTAGAGCATGAACCACCTGTTGGTTGTAGTGATCATTCGGTACTTGTTGCGACGTGTCAGATCATACATAGTACAACTGAAGACAAGATTAAAACTAAAAAAACTTCATTGCTGCAAACTATAAAGAAATCAGTCAGTATCTGGACTCTGTGGCTTGGTCATTAAGTGATACGGAGTCCATGTGGCTCCAATGGCTACAGGAAGTTAAAAACTGTACGAAAAGATTCGTTCCTGAATATCAAGTAAAAACCTACCAAACGAAACCCTGGATGAATCAAGAATTAAGGAAGCAAATAAATCGAAAAAGAAAATACTGGCAATCTTACAGAAGATCAAATGATGAACGTGACTACCAATCAAATAGAGAGTTAAACAATGATCTAACCAATCGTATAAGAGTTGCAAGAGAAAACTACTAGCGTAATCTTATAGACAGCAAAAGTAATAAGAATTTTTACAGATATGTCAAAAACTCCCTTCAATCAAGAGTTAGTACACCTATACTTAAGAGTCATAACAAAGACATCATAAGCGACCCAAAAATAATAGCGTCAGTATTTGCGAATGAATTTCAGAATGCTTATAAGGAGGAGCCGCCAATTGACTTACAAGTTGTTCCCGAGACACCAAGAAATAATGTGTCTATAACTAATATTGACATAAGCGAGGAAAAAGTTGCCAAGGCAATAAACAATATAAAGACTGACTGTAGTCCAGGACCTGATCATACACACCCTGCTTTTTTAAAAATATCCCTTCCATAATTAAGCCTTTGACATCTCTATTACGAGCTTCCATGAATGAGGAAAAAATGCCAAGTGACTGGAAAAAGTCTATAATAATCCCAATCTACAAAAAGGGAGATAAATTTGATCCTCAAAATTACCGACAGATTAGCCTAACATGTATTCCGTGCAAAATACTAGAAAAATTAATAGTGGAGGAACTGACGGGTTTTTGTATTGACCATAATGTAATTACAGAAAAACATCACGGATTTCTGCCAGGCAGATAAGCTACGTCAAATCTTCTCGAATGCACAAACTCCTGGACAAAATCATTGGACAAAAGGGAACCAGTTGATATTATATATCTGGACTTCAGCCGAGCATTTGACCAAGTGTGCCATAGAAAATTGTTGCAAAAACTGGAATGGTATGGTATACGTGGAAGGCTCTTGAGTTGGATCAAAGATTTTCTTACGAACAGAACCTGCTCAGTGAGGATTGAAACAAGCTACTCACGGGAATTCAGGGTAACAAATGGAGTACCTCAAGGTTCAGTTTTGGGCCCTCTTTTGTTTAATATATTTATCTCTGACCTGCCAAAGTGTATTAAGTCTAACGTCTCCTTGTATGCAGATAACACGAAAATCTATAACAATCCCATAACAAGCTTTGACATCCTAGAAAATGACTTGCTTATCATAGAGAGGTGGTGTGAAACTTGGATGCTAGATTTGAACGAAAATAAATGCTCTGTTCTGCATGGTGGTTCTAATAACCCCTGCAGTAATTTCTATTTAAAACAAAGTTCTTTTAAAACAGTACAGACACAGGAGGACTTGGGGATCCTGATAAGCTCAGACATGAAGTGGGCAACCCATATTGGAAAAATAGTCAAAAAAGCCAACCCGGTGTCCTACATGGTGTCCCGTGCATTTAAAAACATGTCTCCTGAATTCTTGGAAAAAATCTATAAGACCTACATTCGACCCATACTTGAGTATGCTGCTCCAGTGTGGAATCCATACTTTCTGAAAGACATCCATGCCCTTGAACAAGTGCAAAGAAGGATTACCAAATTATCTCCTGCTATACGAGATCTAAGTTATGAGGAAAGGTTAAACATATTAAACTTAACTACCCTTAGAGAACGCAGAACACGTGGAGATCTAATAGAGACCTATAAAATCCTCAATCGTCATTACTCCATAAATTTGAATTTTTTCACACTTAATAATGATAGAAGACTGCGGGGTCATTACTATAAACTAGTGTGTGAGCGTTTTAGAAAATTGTGTCGTCAGCATTTCTTTTCTAATAGAGTAATTCGTAACTGGAATGCTTTGCCAAATGAGTGTGTTAGTGTTGGGTCAATAAATTCCTTTAAAAATCAATATGACCGTGCAAGTAATAGTTTAAACAGACTAGTGTAAATATAGTGTAGTAAAACAAGTTTAAACGGCAACGCCGCCTAACTTAACTCTTAATAATAATAAGACAGCATTTTCTTATCGGTTGCACAAGAAAAATAGTGTGGGCAATTTATAGTGACAAATTGTAGCATACCGATTTAGGTTTCATTTAACGGTTTGTATTTAAAGACGAACCATCTATGACTAAGGGTACATTGTAAAAATCGAATTCGATTGGACGGATCGCACTGAACCTAATACTGTGCCCTCCGTCGTAGAATTTATCGGATGCAGATAATCCGGTTCTTAATTCTTTTAAATTTGACAAAGAAATGTATATACAGTGACAAAGAGAGGAAGCAAATAAAAATAAACTTCTAACATTTGTGGTATTTTTTTAATTAATTGCATTTAATTTAAGAGAAACAGAACAAAATAACAACGCAAACCACTAAAGAAACACTATCACAATATTTTAGCAAATATTTAAGCTTATTTTATTTCGCACCATTTTGTTCTTACTCTTATCAGCTGTTTTACTTAACTGTCATTTTTTAAACCTTTTTAAAACCGTAAATATCGTACAAATATAACCTCCGATCGAACTGAACTCAATTCAAATCGCTTAAAAAACAGGATTGACTTATGGCGTTCAATCCAATCCCTTACTCAATCTAAAATGTGTATATCGCAATTTTCGGATTAAGTTTTATCCGATCGGTTAATTCGAATCCAGTATAACGATGTAGATACTCTTAGTCTATGATGCTAGTGGATACTACTCTATTTTAGGAAGCTTTGTGTAGCCGGGAGTGATATATAAATTTAAAAACTAAAAAACACGCTTTTATATGCAACCGAACTAAAAATTAGAAAATAATTTTTCATTACAAAGAGTTTGTCACTTCAGAGTAAAAGCGTGGGGTGCATTTTACTATTTTTCATAACTTTTCCCTCATAGATATTTGCAAATAGAATAATTATAACATTTAATATATTAAGCACCCCACGCTTTTATTCTGAAGTGACAAACTCTTTGTAATGAAAAATTATTTTCTAATTTTTAGTTCAGTTGCATATAAAAGCGTGTTTTTTTAGTTTTTTAAACTATTATTTATTTTTCATTTTTAGTTCGATATATCAATTAGTTTTTAAAAATAAATGCTCCAGTTTATTCACTAAAAAATTCCTTCGCCATTTTGTCAAGAGACACAGAGGATCTGTAAAGGAATTTATTTATCCTGGCGGTCCTAATCAGGATAACGGGATACTGTTTTTAAATTATTGCATTGTCATCGGTCCTTGATACGTGTTTCAAAGAAATTGAATCGCTGGAAGTTGGTAAAAATTAGGCTCAAAGATTCCGTTACATAGATAGATAGATAGATAGATAGATAGATAGATAGATAGATAGTTACAACCCAAGCTAATAAAAGCGTGTTAAAAAAGGAGGTGCTCCATGACCGTGGCACATATATTATTGTAAAGGATACTCACGGTTTGTTGCTGTAAATGCAATTTAGACAATACTATTAAATATACAGGATGTCCCAGCAGGAACTACCGCGATCGATTTGAAAAGTACGCTTTGAATATTTTTAAAAATTTGGTATTAATATAAAGTCAGTAGGGGACATACAACTAAAATATTTTGACAGCTTTACCACTTCCGGTTATACTGGAAGTTATTGTCAACTTTCTTATTTTAAATGGAACACACTATATATTACTT